>JAQQSW010001427.1:0-18383 GCA_028646575.1 Pseudocheirus occidentalis
ATTTTGCAAGGTTTCAGTGATCAAAATTTACATTCCCTTAGGCAGAGCACCACAGGTATGGGTATCATACCCCCTATGTGGACAGGGAGAGAGGAGAAGGGGGAAGGAAGGGGAAGAAAAGGGGTGAGGACAAAAGAAGAGATATAACCTTATGGTACAAGTCATTTGTAACTGGCTCTGAAGCCTTTGCAAGCTCTCTCAATGCTCGGATCTTCCTTCTATTGATTGTCTCCAGCTTGTCCAGGATATATTTTGTCTTTACATAGCTGTATGCATGTCCTCTCTCTCAACAGACTGTGATCATCTTGAGAGAACAAATCTTCTTGTGTTTTTTTTGTATCTCCAGTGTGCATAGTAGGTCCTAAATAATTGCTCACTGACTGACTGACTATCCTCTTCATTGTATTTCCTCTCCCTCATTTCACATAATTCATTAAAGGGAATTATTGGTAGACACTTTTTGTAGACATAAGTCTTGATCACTTCTTACACCCCACCTACCCATATCCATGTCCATTTCTGTGTCTCTTCAGGGGTTTCCCTCAGTTATCTTACTTGGGATGGAATATCCTTCCTTGCAGTTGACTGGATGATGACTTTGCTATGTTTGAAGCAATCTCAGATGGTGAAACTGGACAATGAGTATGCCTTCTCCATCCAGAAGGGTTTTTGTCCCTTTCATTTTCTTATGACAGTCAGTGTCAATCCTGGCTAATTTGTGCATGAATTGTGGAGAACTGAACTCAGTCTTAATGAGGACAGGTGAGACTATCTGAAGGTTATAACAAGTTTAGAGTGCACCTGGCATATATGCGATGTTGACATTTTGATTAAGCAGAGCCACAGATGGCAAGTGCCCTTAACTTTCCTTTGGTGATGCAAGTCTGCCAGCTCTCTCAGAGAGTTTGCACTTGTGTCAATATTGACTTGTCTGCAAATACAACTTCAAAATGCTCGTCTTATTTTTTTTAAATTATCTGTTTCCCTACATCTTTAGAGTTACAGCAGATTTGAGGGTGATGTGAAGATCAGGTGAATTTTAAAAACCTTTCCATATATTTATAAATTATCTCAATTTCTATGTACAGCAGTATCTACTAATTTTGTCCTACCATTGGAAAGACTGAAAGGATAAATCAGTTAAAAGACATTGGGTTCCTTATAGGATTTAGAGCTAGAAGGGACTTTAGACATACTCTATTCCTACCTTCTTATTTTACAAATAAAATGACAATCCCAGAGAGGGAAGGTGACTTTCCCAAGATTACACAAGCAATAGAATCAGGATTCAAATTCAAGTCTTTTGTTTCTGAGCCCAGTGTTCTTTTGACTACATCTCATTATATGAATGGTCATGCTGGTGCCTTCTTGAATGTCCATGTACTGGGTCTGGTATATGGAGATATTTTATGTGCAATGGAGGTTGCTAGTCTCTCTTTTCTTCTATCTATATCAGTATTTTTGAGAATATACTTATAAAAATTTCGGATGATTCAAACTGAGGAAGAATAGCTCACTTCTTTGATGACAGAATCCAAAAAGACTTGAAAAGATTAGACCACTGGGTCAAATATAATAAGATGAAATTTAATGAGCATAAATGTGAAGTCTTTGATATGAGTTGAAGTAGTCAACCTTGCAGTTATTATATGTGGCAAGATAGCAGTTCATATTAAAAACATCTAGGTCAGGTTATTTAATGGGCAGCAAGGTTGATATGCCAATTGTGTGATAAGGCAGGCAAAAAGTATGATGCAATTTTAGGGCGGTGACTTAAGAATAGTGTAATTTACACTTCTTGGAAATCTGCTACTCTCTGGTCATATCTTGTACTTGTAAATTTGATTAAATGAACAATGTCCAAGAATTTAAAGTTATATTCATTAACTTTCAATTTATTCTATTTGACCCACTATTCCAACCTTTTGAGCTCTTTTTGGATTTTACCATTTAAGAAGTCAGCTGTTCCTCCTTGGTTTGAAATTCATTTTCCACTTCTAGGGGAGCGATTGTCCCAAAGTACTTTGTGCAGACAACATCTGTTATACTGGGTTCAGTTTTTGGCACCAGAGTTTATTTTATTTTTCTTTTTTAAAAGTGGCATTCTTGACTCTAGTTTTATGTCACAGCCATTTTGATATATATCTTTCTCTCACTTCAGTGATCCTTCCACTGTGAAAAAATGGTGAGATTAATGAATGACCCAGGCATCGCATTCAACAGTACATGCAACATCTTGCACCTTGCTCTACAGAAAAAAAAAGTCAGGGAGATGCATTTCCTAATCTTCTGACAAAAGCCAGGATTAGTCATTATAATAAGTGTTCAACATTGAGCCTCATTTCATTGTTTATTTAATATCAATTGTTGTGGTCTTTGTAGTGTTACATTTTAGGAATGATACTAATAAGTGAGATAGTATCCACTGGAGGGCAACAGGATGGTGAAGGGCCAGAAGGGCATGCCATATGGAAATATCTTCGAGGAACTGTGAATGTCAGAAGACTTAGAGGCAATATAGTAGTTATTAAGTATTTGAAAGGATGTCATGAGAGTGTTTTGCATGGCCCTAGAAGATAGAATGAGGAATGGGATGGGTAGAATTTGCAAAGTGATATATTTAGGGTTTATCGAAGCAAACTCTTCCTGATGATTAAAATAAAGGAATTTATAGAGTAAAACAAACATTTCCATAACATGAAACAATAAAAATATAATTGTACATGAAACTCCAAATCTACTATGTGATGTGCTATTCATTTCAAACATACAATCAAATTACCTTGTAAATCGCTTTTTTTCCTTCCCTCACCCCACTCTAGACATGACTACCATCATACACAAATAGATGTGCGTATGCGTCTGTGTATATACACACACACACACACACATTTTCACATACACACATGTGTACACACACATATATATATGTAAAATCATTCTAAACATACATCTATCAGTTCTTTCTCTGGAAGCAGATAGAATCATTCTTCATATGCCTTTAGAATTAATTTGGCCATTTAAAATAGATAAAATAATTTATTCACTCGAAGATGTTCTTAAAACAATATTACTATTACTGTGTAGAGTGTTCTCTCAGTTCTGATCGTTTCACGCCATTATTTTCTGCGAGTTTTTCCAAGTTTTCTTAAAATCATTGAGGTTATTATTTCTTATAGAAAAGTAGAATTGCATAATAATCATATGCCACAATGTGGTCTGCCATTCCCCAATCAGTGGGGATCTGTGCTATTTCCCATTCTTTGCCTCACAAAGAGAGCTCCTATAAATATTATAGAACATATAGGTTCTTTTCCATTTTCCCTAATCATTTTTGGAAATAAATTGAGTAATGCTATTACTGAGTTAAAGGGTATAGGTTGTTAAATAACTGTTTGGGCATAATTCTAGACTGCTTTCCTAAATGGTTGGATCACAATTCAGTCAATAATGAATTAATATCCCAATTTTAACACCCTCTCTAATATTTGTCACTCAATCTTCTATTATTTTAGCCAATCTGGTAGGTATAAATCATATATCTTGAGGTTATTTTAATCTGCATTTCTCTAATCAATAATGATATCAAGCATTTTAAAAAATATTACTATCGGTTGCTTTGACTTCGTTGAAAAACTGACTGTTCATATCCTTTGACCATTTATCACTTGGATCTTCTTAATGATTTGAAATCTCTGAAAATGGAATCTGCCGCCTTGAGAGATATTGGCCCTCCCTTCCTGGAGGTCCTTAAGCAAGGACAGGATGATCATTTCTTGGAAATTTTCTTATATCTCTTCTTACACCATCAACCAACTTCCCAGAAAATGTGAGCACTTGTTGACTCTACTCCCTTTCCTTTCACTACTCAACCTTTCATAGACTAGCTTCTAAGGTCATCACCCAACTGAAGCAGCTCTCCCCAAAGTTTCCAAAGATTTCCTTTTACTTTTGTTTTCTTCCATTGTTCTTTTGAGGCAATTTGGGGTAAATGACTTTCCCAGGTTCATACAGCTATTAAGTGTTTGAGGCCTATGACCCCTTGATTGACAAATATTATTGCTTCTCATTATTCCTTATCCTTTATAATCTTTCCATAACAATTTCACTTTTATTTAACCTCTCTTCCCGGCTATTGCCTCCTTTCTGGGTGTTTTTGACCTTACTTCTTTTTTGGACTCTCCTCCTACCTGATCACCTCTTCTCAGTCTCCTTGTCTGGATCATCGTACATATACTAGAACTTAATGGTAATTATTTTCCAAGATTCTACCCTTAGTCCTCATCTATTCTTTTTCTCTACTTTCTCATTTTGTGGTCACATGAATTCCCATGATTTAATTATCATCTCAATGCAAATTACTCTCAGAGCTATATCCTGCCCTAGTCTCTTTCCTGAGCATCAATCCTGCATCACTAACTACCTATTGGACATTTTGAATTATATAACCAAATAGGCACCTCAAACTCCAAGTCCAAAATGTAACTTCTTACCTTTCTGTCTCTCACCCAACATTCCACCAAACTGTCTTGTGTCCCTGAGCTTCTGAATGGTGAACTTTCTTTTCTTTCTTTTTAAAAATACTTGTTTAAGGAATAAAACAAACATTTCCATTACAGAGTATAATAAAAAAGATGATTGCACATGAAAATGCACATTTATTATGTAAAATTTTCTATTCCTTTTAAATATATAATAAAATTAGCATGTAAATTTCTCCCCCCCCCATTTTTTCTTCCCTGTCCCCACCCACCCTAGAGATGGCTGATTTTAGACACAAATAGGAATACAAATGTAAAAGTATTGAGAAATGATGAGCAGGCAGATTTCAGAAAAAATTTGGAGAGACTTAAATGAACTGATTCTGTGGAGAAGAACCAAGATTCTGAACTGAGCAGAACCAAGAGAACATTTTACAAGGTAATAGCAACACTGTGCAATGAACAACTTTGAGAAACATTGCTCTTCTCAGCAATACAAAGATCTAAAAGAATTCCAAAAGACTCATGACAGAAAATGCTGTCCACATCCAGAGAAAGAACCATGGATTCTGAATGCAGATCGAGGTATATTATTTTTTTCTTTTTTTTCCTCCCATGCTTTTCCCCTTTTGTTCTAATTCTTCTTTCACAAGATGAATACTGTGGAAACATTTTTAATATGATTGTCCATTAGTAACCTGTATCAGACTGCTTGCTGTCTTGGGGAGTGCAGGAGGAAAAAATTTGGAACTCAGAATCTTATAAAAGTGAATGTTGAAAACTAATTTTACAAGTAATTGTAAAAAATTAAACACTATTTTTGAAAAGTAAAAAAATGTAAAACTATTCTATACATACTTCTTTTTATCAGCTCTTTCTCTATCCAGCATGACTGAGAACACTGCATTTATCTGCCTCTGCTCCCTTTCCACACTTATTTCTGCGAAAATAATCAAGTCAACACTAACATTCTCAGAAAGGATTTGCTGACAAATTTATCTATATCATAACTGATTTATTTCACCAAAAAATCTTCCCCATCCACTGCATTACATGTATCTTCTTTCCCTATTAGAATGTTAGCTCATTGAAGACAGAGACCATCTTGTTTTATATTGTTTTGCATCCCCAGAACTTATCAGTGTCTGATACATGATCCTTAATAATTAAAAACAATAATTTCATTCAACAGTGCCACATCTAGGTCTATATCCCAAAAAGATCATAAAAATAGTAAAAGGACTCACATGTACAAAAATATTTATAGCAGCTCTTTTTGTGGTGAGCAAAAATTGGAATTGAGGGGTGTCCCTCAATTGAGGAATGTTTGAGCAAGTTGTGAAATATGCTTGTAAAGGAATAATAATGTTCCATAAGAAAAGATGAGCAGGCAGACCCCAGAGAAACCTGGAAAGTCTTACATAAACTGATGCTGAGAGAAGGAAGCAAAACGAGGAGACCACTGTACACAGTAATAGCAGCATTGTGCGATGACTAACTTTGGTAGACAGCTCTTCTCGGCGAGGCCAGGATCTAAGACAACTCCCAAAGACTCAGAATAAAAGCTGCTATCCATGTCCAGAAAAAGAAGTATTCAGTCAGGATGAAGATCAAGGCATAATATTTGCACTCCCTCTAACTTTTTTTTGGTATCTATTTTTTGGTGATTTCTCCCGTTGGTTATAATTTTTCTTTACAACATGACTAATATGAAAGTATGTTGAATATGAATGTCTATGTAGAGCCTTTTCCAGATTGTACACCATTTTCGACGAGGAGTAAAAAGAGGAAAGAGGAGAAAATTTAGAGCTCAAAATCTTTTGAAAGTGAATGATGAGGATTAAAAATTAATAAGTAATTTTTAAAACATCATTTCTTTATTTCCCCCAAACCCATAGCTCTTATCAACTGAATTGAAAATGGAATCATAATCCTTCCAGTCACCCAGGTTCACAACCTCAGAAATGTGAATCTTAGATCCCTTGTCTCTTACCCTATATATCCAATAAGTTGCTAGGTCTTGCTCTTTTTACCTCTACAACATCTCTCTCAAGTGTCTCTAATTACCACTTTTACCGCCACCACATTAGTATGATTCCTTATCTACTCTTGCCCAAGTACTGCAATAAGTTTTAGCTGGACTATCTACTGCATTTCTCTGATCTCTACTCAGTCACATAGCAGCCAAATGATTTACTTACAGCATAGATCTCACCAGATTATTCTCCAATTCAATAAACTCTAATGGCTCCCTATTGCCTCTAATAAAAAATATAAATTCTTCTGAGTGGCATTCATGTGTAAACCCTTCAATTGGGCATTCCAAACTCTTAACGGTGTGGTCACTAATTAATTAATTAATTATATTTGACATGTAAACCCTATTACATAAACAGATTTACACAATATTACACACATGATGTACATAACTCCCCTTCACAAACTTTAAGCTTCAGCCATGCTGACCTCTTACTGTTTTTCATAGATAGCACTGAATCTTTCATCTTCATGACCTTGTTCTCTGTGTCCACACCTGGAACGAAAGTCAAGCTTTTATCTTTCATCCCATCTCTTCCTTTTAGAACCTTCATTTTCATTAAAGATTCAATTCAAGTAATACCTCCAACATGAGACCTTTACTAATACCTCCAGTTGCCAGAGCATTCATAGTCAAAAAAGTTCCTGTATCTATTTTTGTATAAATGCATATATGACCATGTTTGTCTTTCATGGAAAACTGTGGAAAGAAGGAATGGAACGGACAATTATTAAGCATTTGCTATATACCACATGGTGTATTAAGCAATTTACCAGTGGTTTCTCATTGATCCTGACAGCAATTTTAGGAGTATGTATAACTATCATGTCCATTTTACAACTATTTTATAACAGAGTTTTTACAACTCTGAAGTAACGGAGGCAGATGAAGGTAATGTGACATGCCCAAGGTCACACAGCTAGATTCTAGGCCATGATTTGAACTTAGGTTTTTTTAATTTATGGCCCAGTGTTCCATTTTCTGCACCAACTACTTTGCTTTGTCTTTGTATCCCTAGCACCTATTCTAAAATCTGTCATATAAGACGAGCTCAAAAATTCTAATTAATAAATTCATTGACATTCTAGAGGGGGTTTTTGGATAGATATGGGATGAACTATATGATTTACAGGATCTCGTCTAATTCTGAGATTCTATTCATCTATAATTTTTTTTTACCACACGTCTAAAACAATGAAGAATCACAATTTTGATTTCTCTAAATTAAAATTATCAATTGACAGAATCATTTACTCTCCCTTCTTATTGTCCCCCTACTCCAGAAAAAGAAATTCAAATCAGCATAATAAATACGAATTTTAATGGGATATGTAAACAAAGAAAGTATCTTTTTATTTTTGTTTTGTGAGTTTGTGTGTGCATGCATTTGTGTGTGACTTTGTTCTAAGCTATCTAGAATAGTTATCAGTTATAAGTAGTGTTTTACCAAATAATACCTACTAAACTATAAAAAAGAATGTTGTGCTACACACACACACACACACACACACATGCACTATGAATAATAAAAGATGCACTTTTTTCCTAATATCCCTTAAAGTTTACATCAGAATTTTGGGGTGACATTACTGCCTTTCTAAAGATACTTCAAAAAATATCACTTTCCCAGCAGCTATGGACCCAATTTCCATGAAGATACTCTTGTGTGGCTTATAAAAAAATACAATAAGTGTAACCCTTTCTGAATTTTTGTTTAGGATTTGAATTCCAGATTTAGAATACTTGTCTAGCCATTTTGGAGCAGTTCAAGACTCCATTTCAAAAGTCATGAAATACTACAAACCTGTTGCCTCAGCATTATCAGTATGAGATTTCTATGACTGAGAAAAAAAAATAAAGAGGAGAAATTATTCATCTGTAGAGAGATATGTATAGTACCTGTTTTTGTTGTACGAAACAGCTAGAAGTAAAGTGATAATATATCAGTAGTAATATTTTATATTTATATACAGTCATTTCCAAGTTGAATATTTTCAAAATTCTTCTCTAACACGTTTCAGATAATATGTCCCTTGAACTTTTCTAAAATTTAGGTGAATTCTATTTCAGGATCATTCTTATGTCTCATTTGAGAGGTACATCAACTAGACACTTTTTTATTATTATCCAATGTCTTTATCTCATGAATCGTTTCTTCCATATTATTGTTAAGAAAAAAATGTATTCTAGAAAATCAGTTAGTATCAATTCACACTTTCTACCTCCTAAAATTATTAAGCTTTAATACTATGTTAATAAGAAGGAAGTTTAATCTTTTATTTGTTTGAATACTTCCTGAGAGTATTTTCGTAAGTTGTAGAAAAATCATGTAGTCTAATAAATTGTCATCAGTTAGTTATAAAGTTACTATAATGAGGAATATGCAAAAAAATTTCTTATATGACCTTGACCCTTGAGAATTGCAATGAGAAATGGGGTCCCTACAAAAGCTATAAGGTTGAAGTAAGGGTGCGTTGCCCTCCATCTTGAATACCTTTTCCTTGTTGTTCCTGAGGAAGAACTGACCCTTCTCACCATGGTGAAATTCCTACTTTGTCTCTTGAGCTCATTCTCTCAACTCTTCCGAGAGCTTCTTCTGTTGATCATACCCTTCCTTTCTTTCTCATCTTCAGTTTTCTCTATGTACCGACTCTTCCCTCTCTTTTTCTACATATGCTTATGTATATAACTTCCTTTAAAAAAGAATTATTTCATCTTTCTATCTCCTAACCAACTACTATTATCTCTCTGCCAATTCATCACTAAAGTTGTACAAAAAAAGTTGTCTATATTTGCTGAATTCACTCCTTTAAAAATGTTTTATTTTTTCTCAAAATTACAAGTAAAAACAAATTATTTTTAGCATTTTAAAAAAGCTTGAGTTTCAAATCGCAGTCTTCCCTACCTCCCTCCCTCCCTCCCTTTTACCTTTCCTGGTGTGGTAAGCAATAATATATAGTCTGTCCATGTGCAATCATGGAATATTTCCATGGTTGTCCTTTTATACAGGAAGACAAGAATGAAAAAAATCAAAGAAAGAAACGAAGAAAGCAAAAAATATAGTATACTTCAATCTGAATTCAGACAGTACCAGTTCTTCTCTCGAGGCAGAGTATGCAAAATTAGGAGTATTCTGGGATTTTCTTGTATCATTGTACTGCTAAGAATAGCTAAGTAATTCACAGTTCATTGTACAATATTGCTATTACTGTGTACAATATTCTCCAGATTCTGATCACTTCATTTTGCATCAGTTCGTGCAAGTCCTTCTAGGTTTTTCTCAATTCATCCTGATTATCATGTTTGATACCACAATAGTAGCTAAATCTGTTTTTAGCAACCACTCACTTCTAAGCCCCATTACAATATCACTTACAACCCTAAAACTGGACTGAACTTTTCAATCCAATGCAACCAAAAATTTCTTCATTGTTAAATTATGACACCCTCTCATAGACCTCACTGTCCTTGACTTTTCTGTTTCTTTGGACACTTGAACAGTCAACCCCACAATGCCTTCTTTCCTTTCCCCTCCATAATTCTATTTCCTCCCAGTTCTTCTTCAAGTTCCCTTACCACTCTTCTTTCAACTTTGCAAAATGGATCACCATCTGTCTCTTCTATATTTAGAGTTAGAGTATTACAAAGCTCTCTGTCCTGGATTCTTTATTCTCTCTCTACTTTCTTGGACATGTCCTCTGCCCTCATAGATTCATAGATTCAAGAATCATCTCTATGCAGATGACTTCCAAAACTATAAATCAGTCCCTAAGAACCTTTCCTGAAATGTATCCCCCATATCATTTATTTGCTAGACATTTCCTACTCAACGTTTCATAAGAACCTCAAAGTCATTATTTACAAAAATGGAACTCAGGACCTTCCCCTAGGCTCAAGGTTTGTTGAGGAGAAAATACTGCCTCCTCACTAGTTTATCTGAAGGATTCAAAGCCCCCACCATCTGCTTCCTACCTACCTCTCCAGTCTGATTTTATATTACTCCCCTCCATCTACTCTATGTTTGTTGAACATTTTGAATTTTGAATCTGAGCAACTACTAATTGGATTAATAAAGACTGATTTCTACCTACAGACATTCTTTCTCTGAGTATAACTGTTATGGAAAAATTTCCCACTATCTGGTTTTATCTGTGATTAAAATTAGAAATATACACTTGGCAGCTTCTCTCTTTTTTGTGCCCCTTTCCCATGGCAATGCCAGCAGAAGATAAGATTTTGTTATAAAAGGACATTTATGGGCTGTTGGGAATGGTGCATGGGACTTGAAAGTACTTCCATGGTGAGTGAGGGAAACCTTTTCCAGGCTGTGTTATTATGTACATTATTCTAAAGAAAACAAAACAACTGAAAAAATGAAATGAACATGAAACATTCTGATCTTTGTCACATTTCTCTACCAATACTTAACTATGTGTTTGGCTTTATTTAGATGCTGCCAATTTGGATAATCTCCCTGCTATTGGGCATAGTGGCAGGTAAGAAACCATATTTATGTCAGTATTGGACATGTAAGTCCCTTGTGTGTCTCAGTCTGTGAAATAGTTCAGAATTATTTCCCCTCTACAGATAGTCTGGTGAAATAGATAGAAAGCCAGCTTCTCCATAAGAAGGACCTGGCTTCATGTCTCACCCCTGATATATACTGGCTGCTTGGATCATGGGCAAGTAACTTAACCTCCTTGACCTCTAGGTAACTATCTAGGACTAAGTTGCAGAGCAATAGTTCATCAGTATCGTTGAGGAAATTCCTCACAATGATATCCCTACATCCATGAAATCACAGAGTGGCCAAAAATAAATATCCCATGGAAAAGTATTCTAACTTAAATATTCTGGTAACATTGTGAACACTGAATATGTTTCTTTGATGGAGCCCCCTGACATTGCAATTTTCAAGCCCAGAATGATGCTACCCTCATTATTGATTTTGCTTATGGGCTGAGTCTAAATCTCCTCCATCTTGAGTGCCTGTTGGGCCAAAGAGTCAAGTTGGGACCAAAAGATGAAAGTCTTTTGGGTCTTGGATAAAATTAAAGTTCTCAAGTTTATGCTCAACACTGATTACAGCTGGAATAATCTCTCTCCCTCATGTAAGACTGGAAGTACATATAGGTTCATGTGTGTACAGTGCTTTCCTGTTCAGCACAATTCAAAAGATATACTGAATACCTACGAACTGTACCAAGCTCTGCATATACAGTAAAGGGAGAAAACATGTAGCTCATTCCCCTGAGGACTCAATGGGAAGAGGTAGATAAGACGCATGCACAAATAGCTATTTTGCAAGATAGAATATACTGAGTGCAAAGGAGAGGTCTAAGCAAAGTGCTACGAGAAATCTGAGGAAAGGGAAATGATGTCTAGTTGGCAGAATAAGGCAAAACTTTCTTGGAATGTGCCACCTGAATTGGGCCTTGAAAGAAAGAAGCAGGGAGAAGGGGGAAGCATGAGCAAAGGATAAATAGATATAGAGCTAGAAAGGACTTCATAGATGATCTAGTCCAGTCCCTTCATTTTACAGTTTCCTAAATGAGGCACAGGGAACTAAAATTGCTTTGCAAGATCACACAGCTCTGAGTCTATCTGACCCCAAGTCAAGTCTTCTCACTATCCTCCTGACTGTACATCAAGCAGACAGGATGACACTGAGGGATGATTAATAGTGTAGTTTGACTATGAGCATATGAGGGGATTAATATTTATTAGAATTAGATAAGTCTACAAACGAAGGATGGAATCACATTGTAGAGAGATTTAAAAGTAAAGGACCTAACACTCTGTCCATTAGACAGAGGAGAGGCAATGATGGTGTTACATTAGAGTCATATTTTACAGGTTACATTATCAAGATTAAAAGAGAGAGAATAGAGATGGGAGGCAGAAAGACCCATTAAAAGGTATTGCTTTGGTCTATCTAAGAAGCAATGAAATATTTAAAATATGGAGGTTGTAGTAGAAGTAGAACTGAAAGGCAGGGTGTGAGATATGCTACAGGGTTAAATAAACAGGACTTGGCATTTGACCTGATGTAGAGGATGAAGGAGAGAGAGGAAAATGCAAAATGAATTTGTGTTATCCAGCTTCAAAGACTGGGAAGATGGTCCTGTCATTAACAAAAAAGGGCAAGTTAAAAGAGGGGCAGGTTTTTATGGAGGAAGGAGTTCAGTTGGAATCATGTTGAATTTAAGGAACTGATCTGACAGGTGCTGTAGGTAACTGGAAATACACATTTTCTCACAGGATCTCCCAAACAAGCCTACTATATATTATTATCATCCCTGTTTTGCAATAAGAAAATTGAAGTTCAGAGTTGCTGTGAGTTGCTAGAGCTGGACAGCTCATAAAACACACACACACACACACAAATCACATCTATATGTTACTTTATGCTATTTTTTTGGAGGGGTGAGGTAAAGCAATTGGGGTTGTTACTTGCCCAAGGTCACACAACTAGTAAGTGTTAAGTGTCTGAGGCTGGATTTGAATTCAGATCCTCCTGACTCCAAGGCAGATTCTCTATTCACTATTTAGCTACCCCAACTTTATGTTTTTTTAAAGCAAGTTGTGAGGACTGGAATTCAAATGTATTTCTTGGAAGTACAAGAACCAAGTTTGTCCTGGTGCACCATTCATTCTTTAATTAAGGATAGCTTTGGTTTTTTTTTTTTTTTTGAGGCTGGGTCTGTGTCTCCCAGGTTAGAAGTACAGGGGCTACTCATTATTCTCATCTAATCACCATTGGCAACATGGAAATTTTGATCTAGTCTGTTTTTGACTCTCTCCCCAAGCAATGTGGAAGTCCTCTGCTCCCAAGGTCTCAACATCTTTGAGGCCGATTTAAGCCCATTGCAGCTTAGGACTTCTAAGCTCAAGAGATCCTTCACGTTCAGCCTCCCTGGTAGCAGGGTCTATGCTGTTGCCCACCACATCCAGCACTGCGGTGTCTTAGCAGTGCTTAGCACAGTGTGTGGTACATAGTAGGGGCTTAAAATGTTTGTTGATTGATCAGCTATGGTGTGCTTTCTCCAAATCATATTAGTTGTGAACCCAGCACAGAGATGGTGAGATGTAAAACAAAACAAAACAAAAACGGGTTTTCTGGAGGTCTTATAAGGGCCATAAGAGGAATAAGGGACTTTAACCATTTGGTGATTTTGAGGAGAGAGAAGTAAAATCTAAAACATTATTTTAACAAGTCCTTGTTCTGTGTAGAAGAAAACCCTTCAAAACTGCCTTCTGGTTTAATTTATTACTGAGATGTTCCTTTTTGGCTGATTACAGGAAACGAAGTGTGCTATTCAAGACTGGGATGCTTCAAAGATGACAAACCCTGGGGTGGCACTTTAATAAGACCCTATAAATTGCTCCCCTCCTCTCCAGAAAGTATTGACACCCGCTTTCTTCTGTATACCAATGAAAACCCAAACAACTATCAAGTAAGTCCTACTATTATTTTAAGATTCATTACCTGCATATTATTTAGAGGAAGCAATACACATCCTAGATTTCCTTCTCCTCTCTGAACATATACCAGAGAAGGCATGTTGAAAGAATCATATTTCAGAAAATAGAGAGGTTAATATGCATTTTTCCTTCTTAACACAGCAAATTCTTCCTGATAATTTGAAAGCTGTCAAGAGCTCTAATTTCAACTACAATAGAAAAACTCGATTTATTGTTCATGGCTTCACAGACAAAGGTGACGAAAACTGGTTGACGAACATGTGCAAGGTATGAGAAAAGTGGAGCAAACCCCACTCTTTCATTATTTTATACTAATTTTCACAGAGCCCTTCCTCCCAAAAATATTGTGAGGAAAACAGAACAAATTTTGCCCTGATTGTACTCTGATGTTACCACTGATGATACTCTGTCTTTTTGGAGGGCTTCCTCTTTCAGATTCCCAAATGAAGTATTGAACTTGTCATGGGAAAAAAATATTTCATCCATATTAATTTACTCTCATTGACTTCTCACTGAAAGCAAAAGATGTACACTTCCTCCATTTTTTTGATCTTTAATTCTGATTTCTATATTTGAAACCGATGATCCCTCTGATCATAAACATTGTAAAAACAGAACCAAGGGGTTTAACCTTATAACAAAACAGACAGTTTCCAGTAGCCAAAATAATGTTATGACCACATGCATTATTTCATTCTCTCATTCAGAAACTATACGCTGATGACCTATTGTGGGCTGAGAAGATCAATGACTTCTCCAGGAAGCCCAAACCAAATCAGTTTCAGGTTATGACCATTTCCAGAGCTTTAGCTTTGTGTCTACTCCCTTCATTTAATTCATTTCCATGGATTATTCATTAGACACTCATTAATTACCCAATACGTAGAGGGGCACCATGATGGCCCCTGATCATTTGATATAATGTAGTGCATTGAAGGGCAATTCACAGTGATCATGGTGAGGATGTCAATTGCCTCATTGCATTCTATTCATTTCACACTTTTACACATGAACTCCACTAGTTCTCTACAGTAAATGAAAAGTAGAGAGAGAAAACTAAGATAACAATGAAGGGGAACTATAATAAAATTGTTTTTCCTCCTGATGAGGATGCAAGCTACAAAGGAACATTACTTGACACCCTCATTTTGTTCCAATATCATAGACACAAAATGTCCTAGAACATGGTAGGAATTACACATGGAAAGAGCACTGATTTGGGAGTCTGATCCCGGCTTTAGTGTTTACTAGTTGATGACCCTATTTCAAATCATCTGTCAGTCCTAGTCTCCATTTCTTCCCTGACAAGAGAGGAAGCATAGAGAATAAGCACTAGATTTGTAGTCAGAGTCTGGGATTCAAATTCCAGATCTGCTTTTTGCTGAGAGTATAGTCTTGGAGCACTTTGGCTTCTCTGGACTTTCGTTATCTCATTGATGAATTCAGTGGATTAGAATAGGTGACCACAGATGCTCCTGATTCTGTTCTGAGCTGTTTGAAAAGATGATCTAGAGTAGGGGGTGGGAGGCTGGATAGTACAATGGATTGTGTTTTGACTTTAGATTAAGGATGCTATGAGTGAAAATTTTACCTTAGGCAGACACTAGCTTAGTTATCCTAGAGAATTCAATTAATCTTTCTTAGCCTTGGTTTTTCATCTATAAAATGGGGATAAAGTGAAGATATAATGAAGTTAACACATATTAGGTACTTTGCAAAAGTTAAAATGCCATATAAATGCTAGCTAGTATTATTCTTATGCTTCCGTTCAATCCTGATATTCGTAGTACAGTACT
This sequence comes from Pseudocheirus occidentalis, assembly GCA_028646575.1. NCBI lineage: Eukaryota > Metazoa > Chordata > Mammalia > Diprotodontia > Pseudocheiridae > Pseudocheirus > Pseudocheirus occidentalis. Next base: position 15,801 of record JAQQSW010001427.1, read on the forward strand.
CTAATGGATATAATTCTCATTTTCCCTAACATCCTCAAACAGTAGTGCCTCTTATATTTGGGTAGCAAGGCTACTAAGTGCTTGTGTTCTAGATTTCTGAAACCAGGCAGAAGATGGTTGAAAGGCTCCCCAATGAATGTCTAGTAGAGTGGGGCAACTGAAGCCTTGAGGTCATGTGTTGCCCTCTAGGTGCTCAAGTGCAGCCCTTTGACTGAATCGAAACTTTCTAAAAGAAATCCACTTAAGAATTTATTCTGTGAAACTTGGACTCAGTTAAAAGGCCTCACGTAAGGACCAAGAAGGTCACATTTTACCTTCCAGGCTATAGGACCACTACCCTTGGATCTCCTCAAGGCTTCTTCTCCAGGTATGCTTTGACTTGTTGGTGAAGAGAGCAGGTCCTCAGGTCCTATGATGGTGGGACATGGCTCTCAGGAGCCAAAAGATTTCTTTTTCTCCTCCTGAATGCCTCCTTCTTCAAGCATTCACCAAATTATAATTCAATTAAAACAAACTTTTACATTAATTGCCTATGTTCTCAGAAAGCCTCACTTTCTGTGAAGAAGCCAAGATGGGAGGGTAGGAGTCATCAGCAGAGCCATAACTAGAGTAATGCTTCTTTGGGAAATCTATTTGGGTGGATGAGGGTCATGATGGCAGAGAAAAATCATTATTCCCCATGGGGGTATCCCATCCCCTATCCTCAAACAGTCCTAGCTCTTCTATATACTAATTTTGGGTCTGGGGGGAGAGAAGGAGCTGGTCTCCAGGAAAGTAAATTATAGTTACAGGATTGTAGCCAGAGAAGAGTTTGCATCCCATATTTCCCTTCACGTCCTATATGGAATATCAGCTCCCTGGAACAAAGCCCCATTTGCCCCATGCTAGTTATGGTTCCATAGGAAGGTACATATGCCTAGAAGGACCAAAGGTTTGAACTATATATCGGCAGGATATTTTTTCATGTGAAACACCTTTCCAGGGATGTAGCCACAATGAAAATTAAATGGGTTTGTCCCCAAATCCCTTCAGTTTCATTGAAAACAGGATATTTTAAACAAATTAACAAACTTTTTCCACCTGTCATTATACTCATCTCTAAAGGCCTACTCAGGTAAATCTCTGTACGCAGACTGGCCCTTTTATTACTTAATAACGACAACACATTGCATATTATACTTCCTATAGTTTCCCATGATACACTTCCTCTACTTGCTGCAATGGAATCACGCAGTAGGCCCCTTACTGAACTTCAGGTACCAGTTTTCAGCAAAATCAAATTAATAGTTGGGAATGTTAAATATCCAAGAGTAGCAATTTCATATTGTGCCATCGTCAAAATATTTTTATTATTGTTAATGTATATATTTCTTCATAGCTTTTAAGATCTTGAAGAAGCCATACATAGAAAATATAGTTTATTATATTTGTGAGTGATAAGTAAAAGAAAAAAATCTTTTCAAAATGGATGTTCTAACACTGTCTTAATGATTTCTATGTGTTTGTTATAGGCCCTGTTTGAAGTAGAAGAGGTAAACTGCTTCTGTGTGGACTGGAAAAAGGGTTCACAGACTTTATATACTCAAGCCACACAAAATGTTCGAGTAGTAGGGGCTGAAATAGCTTATTTTGTGGATTATCTTCAGGTAACTAGGCGTCTTCCTGCTATCTCGTTCCACTCTGTCCATTGTTCTCTGAGTGTTGTGCCCATACAATTTCTAGAAGTCATCCTGAACCTTTCTATACAAAAGTTTTAGCTGTTTTTTAGTTGACCATTAGGTAAGAGTAGTGTATCTGCATTTGGGTTGTTGTCTGCAAACAATGATAGAAAAAATAATAGATCTTGAGTTAAGAAGATTGAGTTCGAGGGGGCAGCTAGGTGGCACAGTGAATAGAGCACCGGCCCTGAAGTCAGGAGTACCTGAGTTCAAATCCAGCCTCAGACACTTAACACAAAAAACTAGCCGTGTGACCTTGGGTAAGTCACTTAACCCCAACTGCCCTCCCCCCCAAAAAAGCAGCAAAAAAAAAGAAGATTGAATTCAAATATGGACTCAGACATTTGTTGGCCGTGTCACCCTGGGCAAGTGACTTAACTGTGGTTTTTTGCCTCATCTTCCCCATCTACAAAAAGGATATAATCATTATATCTACTTCCCTGGGTTGCTGTGAGAATGAAATGAGACAGTATTTGTTAAGTGCTTTGCAAACTTTAAAGCGCTACATGAATGTTTATTATTATTATGAACACAGACCTATTTTTAAATTTTTAAAACAGCCTGTTCCGCTGTTTTAAGAAAATGATTAAGCAAATATTTTATATTGACACACCTCACCCCCAACTTCCTACAACTGGTTTGTATAATTTGATTGACTAAACTGTTTTAGTTTTCAAAACTACAGGGCCTAGAGAGTTACAAGGGGCAAATTATTTGTGCATGCATCAATTTTAGCTTTTAAGTAATGTTGGAAAGCAGAGGGACACCGTGGAAAGAATGCTTGACTGAAGGTCTGAGGATCCTAGTTCAAATGACAACTCTACTACTAAACTTCCTTGTATGAGACTAGGCTACTCAATTTTCT
>JAQQSW010001428.1:0-18373 GCA_028646575.1 Pseudocheirus occidentalis
AAAAAAGAGGCAACTAGGTTAACTTCATCAGTTACTTATTTAGCAATCAGTTATTAAGTATCACTAATCACTAAATACAATCATTGGGAGATATACAAACCCTCCACCAGCTAACTCAATCAGTCACTTATTCAGATTCACAATTACTAAGTATCATTAATCATTAAGTACCATCATCAGAAAATATACAAACCTCCCACCCCTAGGTCACTAGTAAACCATGTTATCATCAGAGTATTCAATATTCAAGGAGAGATTTTTTTTCCCCTTCATCTTAACTTGAGGTGGTTTCTCAGATTCCCAGGATCTTCTTCCTTCCATGGTCCTAGTACCTAAGTGAATCCACCAAACCATCACCTGGATTCAGAGGCAGACACCTCACAGGTCCTTGTCCAGTCCTCTGTGCAGTTCCTGCTACACACTGAAGTTCGCACGGTCCAGTATATCTCAAAACCTTCACAATTTCGGTTCCTGGGAATTCAAGGACCAACCAAGCCACAAAGTCTTAGCATCCTGGTCATGCTTCCTCAGTCCTCTAACAGTTCAGCTTGGCCCTAGGACCCAGATGAAATCTCAACCTTCCAGGTGGCAGCAGCGACAGTACCCTTCCAGGCTTCAGCAGCCACTTCCACTTTCTAGGAAGCCTTCCAGGCAGTAACTTTAGCCTTCACCAGATCTCTCAGCAGAACAGCTTCTTCCATCAGGATCTTGTCAGGAGAAAATTCTGAATGTGTCTCTCTGGGGCTGTTCTTATATACACCCACATTGGTTTCCTGCTTAAGCCAACCCCTTCCTTTTATGTCAGCAATATGAGACAGAGTTCACACCTTCTGTTTCTTTCACAGAGGTTTGATTAGTTACTAAGGGCTAAGTACCTGCTTACTTGACATAACAAAAAGAGACCTTCAAATTTAAATTAATTACCATTGCAAAACCCTATCTCCATTCAAGTGAATATTAAGATATAACTCATAAACTGTTCAGTTGTGCTACATACCAGGGGAGAAAAATGCATAGCAGGTATGAGGCAAGTCAGTCAAGGTACAAGACCAGTTTCTGGAAGGGAAACAGTTTAGTGTGATGACATTTTGTTGTGGGGTAAAGAGTTCCTAAGATGTGAGGTTTGGAAAAGGAATAATGCAAATGGGATACTTGTATGTCCTGTTCACAGCAAGAATATGCACCTGAAGAATCTTCTACAACTTTGCTTTCCTTTATCCATTCTTAAACTTCTCATCACTCCATGCATAGTGTTATTACAGTAATGGGCCACCTTGATGTAGTCAGCACCACAGAATCCTGGAGTTGAAATAAATGAAGGAAACCATCTAATCCTACCTATACTTGAAAAAGAAAGCTTTTTTCAATATATCTTTCAAATTGATCACTCAGTCTTCATATGAAGCCCTCCAATGCAGGACAACCTATTGCCTCTCTATGGCTGCCCATTCCACTTGTAATAGCTCTAATTGTTAAGAAATTTCTATTCACCTCAGGTTTAAATTGATTATTTTGTACAACTTTTTACCAGTTTATTCCTACTACAATTTTACCTTCTGGTCAAATGAAACCTATTTAATTTCCTATCAATATATGTACCCATCCAATTATTGAAGCCCTTCAAATAATAAAATGCTTAATTACTTATTCTGGCCTATGATAAATCACTATGGGGGGCACTAGGACAAACACTGCCACCCCCCTCTAATTCACTCTCTCCCATACCAGGTCCCAAAGTATATGAGGTCTCCCCAGGGCCACTGTAGCTCTTGCACCAGCTCTCTCTTTAGCAGAGATTCCTTATCTGGGTTTTATGAACTGAAAAAAAAAATCTGATAGCTGTATTTCAATATAATTTTTTCCTTCATAATTGTATGCATTTTATTTAATGTATTTAAAAAACATTCTTCTAAGAAGTGATCCATAGACTTCACCAGAATGTGAACGGTCCGTGGTACAAATATAAAAGTTAAGAACCCCTACTCTATTGCATATCAACAGCAAAATTAAAGTCATACCAACTTACTTTCCAGTAACTCTGTCACCCTACTCAGTTTGCTCCATATACAGAGCATGCTCACTCAGCAAAAACAGTAGATCTTCATTACCCTTCTTGAAAATGTCTTGTGTCAGGCAGTAGGCACATAGATCAGACACTTACCAATTCTGTGGATTCCCATTCTAAAACAACCTTTCCTTGCCACTTCACCTGCGTTGCCTCCTTAAGTCTTTCCTTCTCCAGACTGATCATTCTCAGTTCCTTCCATAGATCTTCATATGGCAGGATGTCAATCTCTTCTCTATTCTTGTTTCCCTCCTCTTAATACTCTCCTGCTTATCAATGTGTTTCTTAGTATATTCTAAATGTGTTTCTTAGTATAAAATGTGTTTAAATGTGTTTCTTAGTTTATTCCTAAAATGTGTTTATTAGTATATTCTCACAATACTGGACAGCAACTTTACATTGTCCATTTGGCCACAATATCCTGCAAAAATCATAGACTTTCAGAATTAGAATGAACTGTGGAAGATATCAAGGTTAAGCCATAGTAGAAAATAAACCTCACCCAATATGACACATCTAATAGGTCACCACCTAACTCTGTATTGAAATTATTTCAGTGATGGGTAACCCATGATATTCTGTGGCCATCCATTGCTGTTTTTGAGAACTTGAATTTTAAGAGATGATTATTTTTTTCTCCTTCTATCAAGCTTTACTTTGCCCCTTTTCAACTTCCACTCTTTGCTCCAAATTCTTTCCTCTGGAAATGAATAGATCAAGTTTAATCACTCTTCTGCATAACTTCTTTTAAAATTCTCAAAGGCAACTAGCATGTTCCCCATTAATTTTCTTCTCTAGGCTAAGTGAGCACAATTCACTAGACATATTTTTATCTGCCATGGAATTAAAGCCTTTCACCATTTTGGTTGCCTGGGTGACATGTGAAGAGGAACATGATAGAAAAGGGAACCCTGGCAAATGGGGAATTTACACTCAAAATAAGGCTAGATCATTAGAGAATATTTAATATTAATTTCACAAGTTGTCTCCCCTTTATACTATGAGGTCCTTGAGAACAGCAGTGTGTCCTTAGGAAGTAAGAGGATGGGGGTGATTTTTAAAGGGTTTCTGGGTCCAAGGGAGTGGGGCAAGACAGGCTCTGAAGCTGTCAATGGCTGCAGACAATATCTACCAGGAGTATGATAACACAGGACATACAGAGCTCTAGCCTTTTTTTCTTGTCTATAAAATTAGAATAATATTTTTTCTAAATGTCTCTGTCTCTCCCCTCCCTCCCTCTGTCTCCCTCCATATTCTTCCCTCCCTCTCCCTCCCTCCCTCTCTCCCTCTCTCTTTCTCCCTCCTTTCCTCACTCCCCCTCTCTCCTTCTCCCCCTCTTCCCTCTCCCCTCCTCCCTCACTCCTTCCTCCCCTCTCTCTCTCACAATGGAAAGTCCTAGGTAAATCTAAAAGCATTAAATAAATGTTACTAATAATTATTTAGGTAACTAATTGTGCTAGGTACTGGTACAAAGAATGAACCACATACAACTAGGATCTATGGGTAAAAGTCAGTGAGAGACAGATTTAGATTCCTTGCAAGAATAAGCTTCTTAACAATCAGAACTGTCAAACACTAGAATAGGCCAGTCTCAGAAGTATTGGCTGCTTTTCCTGTCTTCTCCCCTCCCCCTGACCCCCCACTAAAGGTATGTAAGCAAAGGCAGTTAGTGATATAGGAGAGGGAATTAGTGCTTAGGTTCAGTTTGGACTAAGACTTAGAAGACTTTGTCACTGAAATGTTTTGATTTTGTATGGGATTCATGATGTGAGATATAAATTCAGAGAAGAGAGAACACTATGTGGGTTGTAACACTTAAAGCAGGTTTGGTGGTGGAGATATGATTCAAGATGAGATTGAAGAACAGATAAGAAGTGAATGGAGAGAATTCATGATGTTATATAAGGCAGGTGGGAAGAATAAACAGTAGGATGTGGGAATGCACACAGCAAGGTACAGTAGACAATAAAATAGATTTTTCAAGTGGTAGGATATAAATGGAAGAAATGCATTTTTCTTTCTAAAAGCATACCTTTTTTGACTCAATTTCAAAATCAGGTCAACTCTTAACAATGTCACCATTAGATACAAAGGATATAGCCATCAGGATATAGCTCTCTAATATAATACAAGGCACAGTAATTTGGAATTTCAGATGAAGAGCTAGACTCTTCAACTGAACTAACTTAAAGTTATTCTTGGAGGAACAGTGGCATGAATTCACATATATTTTCCTCACTGACTGTATTAATAATGAGATATTCACAACACCCATGATGGTTATGAATATGCTGGTATAGTTTTGGATCACAAAATGTAGCAAACTCTCCACGTGGAAGGCAGAACCAAGGTCTTTATTCAGAAACCAGAACACTGAGTCCCAAAACCAGAAGGACAAGTCCCAGAACCAGAAAGCTAAAGTCATTATAGTGGTCACAAAGTTGATACACATAATTAATGCAGTGGACACCCACATTCCCAAGCCTTCACAAATAGAACAGGCTCCCTCAAGCAGGGATCCCTCTCAGACTCACGACAGTTCCTCAGCCTGGTCCTTGGAAGTTCTCAGCAGAAGCTGTAGAAGCAGGATCTCAGGAAAAGGTGTAGTCTCCAGGTGGTGACTAAGAGAAAATTTGAAGGTCCTCCTGGTTCTCTTCCTTATATACAGTATAGCTCCTCCCTGTTCAGCCCCTTCCTGTTAAGGTGTTAACTACTCCCAAGGAGTTAACTTGAAGTAAGGAGCTAAGTGCCTTTACTAGGTGCCAATAGAAAGGGGTATGGAAGATCTTCTGATTTCATTAACATTATACTGACACATTTATTTTCATAGCAGAGCACATGATAGGATGTGTTCACATTCAAATTTCTTTCTTAAGTTTTTTTTAAGCCCAAGAGGATTCTAAATGTACCAAAGTATTTGTATTCAAGAGACAGCTAGTTAGTTTAGTGGATAAGATGCTGGTCCTAGAGTCAGGAAGACCTGAGTTCAAATTTGGTCTCAGAAACTTACTAGCTGTGTGACCTTGGGAAAGTCACTTAACTTCTGTTTGCCTTAATACACAAGAAAGTGACAAACCTCTATAGTCTCTTTGCCAAGAAAAAACCCAGGGACAGTATTGGCATATTATGGTCCCTAGGGTCATAAAGACTTAGACATGACTGAATAGCTAAACAAAGACAGTAATAAAATTTGTATTCAGTGACAATCTGGTCTGTACCTTTTATTCTCCCTTTGATTTTCTCAACAAAAACAAACTGTCTAGTTTAATGGTGGGTGAATGTATTCTCATGACAAATATCTGGATGAAAAGTAGAAAAAAAAATTAAATTCCCAGATGGACATTTACACAGATGTGTGACATCACATACAATAAATAATTGGCCCAATGCTCTCCTTGTCCTCTCTTAAATTATAGATTTCTCATCATTCACTTAACACATACGTTTTGGACAATTACTTTCCTTTGCAGGACATTATGGTAGGTATTAAGAAAGATATGAATATAAATAAGACACACTGGATGTGTTCCTGAGCTTACAATTGAGAAAAGAACGAACTTCTCCTATTATACTGCTAATATCTGTGCAGTTCACTTTCCTAAATGGATACATCAGTGCTTGGTTATAGAATACTTTGATAGAGAATAGTTTGATTGGTGAACTTCAGGGATTTTATGTTCATCTTAAAAAAGGAAAACACCTTGACACATAATGTTCATCTTTGTGTCCAATATGCCACACCAATTCAGCATCAATCCAATCTGAAATAAAAAAAATTAAACATGAATTTCTACTTGTTCAGCTTTTAGTCCTGGCTATAATATCTAAGTTTTGACAATGTCTGTTTGAGTTCAGCTTAAATAGAACTTGTGGCCTATTTTGAGAGGAAGAGTAAATCTGATAACTCTGTATGAATGACAGTAATGTTTCATATCAGATTCTCTTACCCTGAAGGTTTGAGATTGCTGTTTTTTTCTGTGACATAAATTCAACTTCTTCACTTGAAGCTAAAAAAGGAATGAGTCCTAATAGGTATATGTTTTCCAGTAGAATGTTTGTGTAATTTTATGTCAAATAAAAAAGAATGAAAAATAAAACCTGCCTCATTATTTCAGATAGTAGTTCACCCAAATTAGCATTCCGTTTTTTAACAATGCTTCTAAGTGATATGTTGTAGGACCTATGATTAATCTCTATAACATTAATTTTAAAGGTTAAGGGCGTTCATCAATATGTACCCGTTATTCTAATAACCTGTTATAGCTCTATCATTCATGATTTTATATTTATAAAAGGGACCTCAGAGGCTATCTGTTTAAACTTCCTTGGTTTATAGATGAGAAAGCCAAAGCCCAGAGACATGAAATTAACTGTCAAAAGACACAGAGGCAGTAAGAGATGTAGCTTTTGATCTGGTTCTCAATGTATTATTCTGTTTATTACACCATGGGGACGCATGGGGATAGCATTAAAGGGCTCAAAGGGAGACAGAATAGATATCTGTAGACTCTTCTCCCCTGACCCTTATCCAATGGAGACTGTAATTCCCATTAAGTAAAGAAATAGGATGCTCAGATCAAAATCTTGGCTGTGGTTTTCTCCTTGGAGAAGGTACTAATAGTACTAGATTAGAGTTTAGTTTTTTGGTTCAAGCTAAACTTCTAGTTGCTGTATCTTAATAGAGAAAGAGGAACCCTAAGGTTTATATCTAATCTTTGATCCCTTTCCTATCAAATACCAGTTCCACAATGAACACAAATAAAAAAACACATTTATCTAAGTCAACAGTAAAACAGAAATCAGACATTGTACACATAGGAGGAGAATGTATACAGATAATACAAATTGAGGCAACTGTTTTATTTGGATTGAGATAACTCAGTGCAATCAAGAGAAAGAATTTTAGATCTCACCCAAGGGGATGTTCCCTGAGTATTGGGACATGATGGAGATTTCCAGCTCTATTCCTGTTAGCTTCTTCCTAGTCTTTTCCTTTAGCAAACCTAAAGTGGAATTAGTATCTTCCACTTTTTTTCTCTCTCAGAGTTAGAAGTCAGAAATACACAGAGTGACTCAAGAACCCAAAAAGACTGAAGACATTCAGAGAGACTGAAAAAATCAAGAGCTTGATGAGACATGAAGAAAATCTGGAGAGTGGAGTTTCTCTCTCTCTCTCTCTCTCTCTCTGTCTTTCCCTCACTCTCAACTATACCCTTCCCCCTCATGAGGTGCAACTACATATCATCAATCTTCACCAAAAAAGAAAGAGTTCCATTACCAATAGACTTTTGTATTTGAGTTACATATGGATAACACATTGTAAAGTCATAATTAAAACCTGAGACTTCTGGCTCCAAGGCAAGGTAATGAACATATATTAAGGACTATATTCCAGCTAGGTGGTGCAGTGGATAGAGCACCAGGCCTGGAGTCAGGGAGACCTTATTTCAAATTCAGCCTCAGACACTTACTGGCTGTGAGACCCTGGGCAAATCACAGAATCCTGTTTGCTTTGGTTTCCTCATATGTAGAATGAGCTGGAGGAGGAAATGGCAAGTCATTCTAGAAACTTTACCAAAAAAACCCCAAATGGAGTCACAAAGAGATGGACATGACTGAAACCATGGAATAACAACATATGCCAGACATTGTGATAAGTGTTGTGAGTACAAATATAAGTTTAAAAAAAGTCCCTACTGTAAAGAACTTATATTTTAATGTGGAAGACAATATACATAAGGGAACTGAAAAGTGGGAAACTGGGGGAGGGAAATTTGAAGGCCCCAAATTCATAAGCATAGGCAGAAGAAGAATGATGGTTGCTTGGCCTGGTATGTCTCCAAAATGGAAGTTCTGGAGGGATTTGCCAATGAGAACGGTATAGTAGAAGGTATGGTAGGTACCAGCTAGTGTGATAGAAGGATGTTCCAGGTAAGAAGTCTGGGGGGTGGGTAGATGGGTCTTCCAGGATGAAAAAATGTGAGGGTATCAGGGATAGGTATCCTCAGGCTACATGTGACCCTCTAGATCAGTGGTTCTCAACCTTTCCTAATGCCGTGATCCTTTAATACTCTTATGTGGGTGTATCTGCATATGGGTGGACCTGCCTGCAGATAGATAAAGGAACAGTGTCTTGGTTCCTAAGACCATCGGAAATATGTGTTTTCTGATGGTCTTAGGCGACCTCTGTGACCCCTGTGAAAGGGTTGTATGACCCCCCAAAGGGGTCGCAACCCATAGGTTGAGAACCATGCTCTAGGTATTCAAGTGCAGCCCTTTAACTGAATCCAACCTGTGGTCTCGAGGTCACGTGTGTCCCCACCCAGTTAGGTGCTGAGGGAAGTTCCAGGGCGAGATAGCAACTGAGGTATGTTCTAATAGAGGAAATTAGAAGCATAGCTGGGAGAGGATTGAGAGTCATCAGTTTATTATAAGTAGTAGGAACTTAATAGATATTTGCTGAATGAATAAATGAATGAATGAATCTCTTAATACATAAGAGTCCTTATTTTTTATCAGTCTATCTTCTAATGATAGCTTCTCTATTTCTTTTTTTTTAATTACATTTTTTTGCTTTTTTTTTTAGAGGGCAGTTGGGGTTAAGTGACTTGCCCAAGGTCACACGGCTAGTTTTTGTGTTAAGTGTCTGAGGCCGGATTTGAACTCAGGTACTCCTGACTCCAGGGCCAGTGCTCTATTCACTGCGCCACCTAGCTGCCCCTAGTTTCTCTATTTCTATAATAATTTTCATTGTCCTTATCTTGGACTTCTATTAGTTGTTTTTTCCTACAGTACATATATCAGTAGGATAATGCTTTTCTCTTTTGTTTGAATGTCTACCATGGTAGGGGAAGAAGGAAAAGGAGACAGAGAGGAAAAGCTTTTGCCATATAAGAACTGAGGGTAGGGGTGGGGAACCTGCAGCCTTAAGGCCAAATGTGGCCCTCTAGGTTCTTGGGTTCAGCCCTTTGGAAGGAACCATATTGAGGACCTAGAGGGCCACAGGTGACCTTGGGACTGCAGGTTCCCCATCCCTGACTTAGAGTGAGGTGAGACATAAAGACCTGCCTGCAAAGTAAGTAAGAATGCTCACCAAAGAAAGTAGTCCTATGTTCATCTTTTTCACACTTCTTATTATTTCCAATCGTTTCAGATCATGTAAAATTACTTTCTGGACTCTGTCATCTTATCTTCAACCACCCCATCTCTCTTAAACCCCTTGTCCTGCAGATATCCACAACTTTTGTGTTTTAAGGTCTACGTTATATCTGAGGTTCATTGAGACTGGTGAACCATTTTAATAAGCAATTATACTTCAAATGAAAATGTTCTAACCCTGTTAAAATAGAAAATTGCCTATTTAATGTAGTCATGTGACCCTTACTGCCATCTCCCCCCCCCACCAAAAAACTGGTATTTTCTGTCAAACTGAACAGTAGTTTATAAGTAGAGAGATGCTAATGTAATGAAGTGTCAGCCTGCTATCATATATTAGGAGTTCTTTAGCAGAGGAGTTAGAAAATGACTGTGATATGTATACAAAAAGTGCCCTAAGGGTTAAAAATAATATTAAGAGTTGCTTTTCCAATACTTTGTGAAGCCCTGTAGCTTATTCTGTAACTTGAGGGCACCCTAAAGTCTTTCCTCCCCTTATCCTAAAACTGTACCAAAAGAATTACTTTCATTTCCCTCATCCTGTGTTTCCTGGGTCTTTTAATTTTTAAACTGTACCATTCTACCCTTTCCTTAAATCCTTAAACCATTAAGAATTCCCTTTGTCTCCATAATTCTGTCCTATCTTTAATCTTTAACCTCCATAAAAACTTATTAGAACTACATCATCATTCTGAAACCTCTATATAAGCATTATTCCCTCAAATATGGGGGTCTCACTCAGCTTTCTTACTAAGGAGGCCAGTGATGCTTTTTCTCATAAAATAAAAAGCTCTCATTGACTAAAAGATAAAATCTACATGGACTCTTTCACACCTGAACTGAGCTTTTCCAACTTTAAACCTCAACATCTGGAAAGGGAAGGGTTCATAGTGGAAGAGGTACTTAGTGTGGAACTTGAAATGAGGGTAGGATTTGGATTATGCTCAACCAGTCAACTCAATGGCACAGCTATTTAATTCAATAAACAAAAAAGTCAAATCAATTGGTTGAATTGTAAAGTTAATTTACTCTATATGATTTATGCAGTAGCCCTGTCCATATAGTGATCATCTTATTATTTAGTAATAGTACAGGACACAAAGTTAGACTTCTTTTAAAGTACAAGCTGCTCTAACGGATGATGGTGGATCAACCTACCTACAACTGGTCTGTTCTGTAGTTTCTACTAAATACTAGAGTTATCCTGTGGTATAAGGGAGAGAAACGAGGCAGTGATGTAGAAGGGATGGAAGGTTTGACCCCGTAGGGTTAGGAATGTCTCTTTCCAAGTCTCACTTGTGACAAATACTAGCTGTGTGACACTGAGCAAGGGACACCTAATCTCTCAGCTTCCCTAGGCAATTCTTTGAGAGGAATGCAGAAGTTAGTGATCTGCATTAGCATAGGGAGTAGTTTCTTCACAAAGAGGTTCCATTTGCTGAAATCTCAGTTCTTAACATCCACCCCTACTTTCCCCCCAAAAGATGGAGAGAGCTTCCTCACCTTTGAAGAGAATGGACATGCTAACCAAACACAGATGTCAATTGTATTATACCCCCAGTATTTATCATTAAGAATAGAAAATCCTTGAGGACAGGGCCAATTTCATTGTTGCTAATGTATCATAGGTAGAGCCTAGCACAGTTCCTGGGACATAGAAGATGCTTAATAAACCCACTATGGTTAAATGATTGAGCCACATACTAGTTTTTGTCTGATCAGGAAAATCAGTTGTTGGCTCTTACCACTAGGAAAAAATGTTTGTTGGGGTAACTAAGTGACACAGTGAATAGAGCACTGGCCCTGGAGTCAGGGGGACCTAAGTTCAAATCCAAACCTGAACACAAAAAACTAGGCATGTGACCTTGGGCAAGTCACAACCTCAATTGCCCTACCTACCCCCTCCAAAAAAGAAAAAATGTTTGTTGATTGATTATCATACTAACAAGGAGTTTGCACAGGACAGTAGGTGTTGAAACAAGCTTTGGAGGTTTTCCATAGGAAGATGTAAGAATTCCATTGAGTTGGTATTTAGATTTAAATAGGTACCAGCTGTAAGTTTACTAGCTCTTCAGGTTCTAAACTTAGAAATACTTGTGTGGGTGGAAAAAAGACAGGAGTCACCATACTCTGGTGTTTTTTAGCAGGCCAGCTGCTGTTCCCTGCTGTGCAGTTTAGAGAATCAGCATTAACCCTGACCAGAGGAGTCTTATCTGTAGTTTTACTGATTAAATGCTTTAAAAAATTCCTACAAGGTAAACTGTGACTTACACCTAAACAAAAGGAATCAATCCTTTTGTCAAATTAAAGAGTCTTTTGTATTATGAATAAACATTCCCTAGTATATGTTTTGTTAAGTCCCAAGTTTTGAGGTATTAGGTTTTCCTAAAGCGGAGCATACATGAATTGATAATTATCCAACATATGTTGAAAGTTAGGCTGTCAGAGACTACTTGCCCCCACAAGGACATAATTATTCATTTTTCTTGTAAATGATAGAAAACATGCTACATTTGCATAAAGCAATGTTGCTACCTCTAGTCAGTTTTAATGGTGACCTGGTTTGGAGCACAAAGAAGAAAAGTCACTGGAGGACATTGGACTAGATCTGGGGTTCATAACTTGGTAGTCTAGTAAATAGATTTCAGGGGTTCTATGAACTTGGAAAGGGGAAAATACATCTTTATTTTTATTAACCTCCAAATTTAATTGAGCATTTCCTTTATTTAAAGGAGGAGATTCCTTTCTCAAAGAGGGGATCCATAGGCTTCAACAGAACACCAAAGGGGTCCATGATAACAACAAAAAAATTAGATTAAAATCTCCTTTGGCTAGATTATCTATAAGATCTCTTTTACTCCTGGGAAAAAGTAATAATATTATTTACTGGAAGGCTTTGTATGGCATTTCCTTAAATTTTGAGCAGCACATCTAACTCTCCTTCTTTTTCATGCTAAAAAGACTGAATCCTCCCTATTTACCTGAAAATTAGAGAGTTACACAGTAGAATGAGTTACCTGAGGAGCCAGTGAGTTCCTTCACTTGTAGAAGCTTGCTACTCACTGGTTTGAGTCATTGATGAGGTTATTACTGTATTTGTATAGATTGACAATAGCTGGATTCTTCCAATAGATTCTGCCTTTCTCTGGGTTATAAGATTATAGGCAATGTAACTAGAATTCAACCCATAGTACTTCAGGAGAAATCCAAATTGAACTCAGGGAACATGAGATAGCTAGATGGCATAGAGTGTATATATAGGGCTGGAGTGGGTGTCAGAACATTTGAATTTGAATGCTGCTTTGGACACTTACTGTGACCTTTGCTAAATCACTTTATCTCATTATTCCTCAGTTTCCTCATCTGCAAAATGGGAGTTAGAGCTGATAGTCTCTAAGGTCTGTTCTAGCTTTAAATCTATGGTTCTATGACAAAACCCACTATGGTGAAATGATTGAGCCGGATACTAGTTTTGTCTGATTGGGAAAATCAGTTGTCAGCTCTTACCACTAGAAAAAACAAAAGCAAACAAACCAACCAACCCACTGCCTCTGCTTCATCCATTTGTACAGGAATTTTGTTACCATAATCCATGTCCATTGCCCCTTCCCTATGAATAACACTTATGCTGATTTATACTCAGTATACCATTATATCAATCTTGTGAAATAGATCATTGACTTCATTTCATAAATATTCAAATTGAGACATAGAGATAACTTGTCGATGGGCACAGAGTGAGTCAATGCTAAAACCTAGATTAGGACACAAATCTCTTGATCCCTAATCCAGTATTCCTTCTGATATATCAAATTGAAGAACATATTGTCAAAAACAATACCAAAAATCCTTGAAGTTATTAATCTTCCATTAATAAGTTCCTAAAGTCATAGGATTTACATCTGAAAAAGACTTCAAAGATCATTCTTTCCGTATCCCTCATTTCACAGTTGAGAGACCTGATATCTGTTGAGGCTAATTGACTTATCCAAGGTCACATAGATAATGAATAATAATAATTGGCAGTTGTACAGCATCTTCAAATGTATAAAGTGCTTTATCTACAGTATCTCATTGCTCATAATGATCCTGTGAATTAAGAAATAAAAGTATTGTCATTCCTGTTTTACAGTAGAGGAAATTGCGGCTCAGAAAAGTTTAAATGACATGCCAGTACTTGCATATCTCAAAAAATGATGTTTGATTACTATCTCTAAGTCTATTATTGCTCTTTTCATTTTTACTGTGCTAAGAGAAACAGGATCTCACAATTTGAAAACCAGAAGGGACTTCAGCTGCCATTGAATCTAATCCATACTTAAAACAAACACCTACTATAGCATACTTGACAAGTGACTATTCAAGTTCTGTAGCTTCTTTCCAGCCTGCTGAGCAGTTAGTCCAGTTTTACAAAGTCTATTCAGGTAGTATCCAATACATAAGTTATCATTACAAGGAAATGAAGACAATGCATGTGAGTGGCATATAGAAGTAATTCCCATTACTTTATAGTCATTAATGAACTTTTCACAAAATATTATTAAGGTTTTAGTGTTCCAGGCATTGAGATGAATGTTGGGGCACAAAAGAATTCTAAAACATTGCCCACGTCCACAAGGAGTTAGTTAATATTCCAAAATAGAGGAACTAATATGTAAATAACTATGTACATGTAAGATAAGTTATGATTTATAAAAGCACTTTTATAATATATTTTTACTTATTTTGTTAAGTATTTTCCAATCATATGTAAAGGTTTTAACATTTATTTTTAAAAATTTTAAGTTTTTTGTCCCACACTCCCATTCTCCCTCAACTACTGAGAAGCAAACAATCTGATGTAATTTATACTTGTGAAGTCATACAGAATACACTTCCATATTAGCTATGTTGCAAATGAAAATGCAACAAAAATCTTTTAAAAAAATAAAGTGAAAAATATGTTTCAATCTGCACTGTTTACCAGTTCTCTCTCTGGAGAGCATTTTTCATTATAAGTTCTTCAGAATGTCTTAGACCATTGTATTGATATTAGTTCTGAGTCTTTCACAGTTGATTATTGTTACAATACTGCTGTTACTGTATATGATGTTCTTCAGATTCTACTTACATCACTTTGCATCAGTTCCTATGACACTTCCCAGGTTTGCCTGAAACCATCAGCTTATCATTTCTTGTAGTACAATCGTATTTTATCATAATCATATACCATAATTTTCCCATCTAATTGATGGGCATTCCCTTAATATTCAATTCTTTGCCATCATAAAAGAGGCATATTTTTACCTTTTACCTTTTTTGATCTCTTGGGGGGTACAGACCTTTGAGTAGTATTGCTGGGTCAAAGAGTATGCGTAGTTTTATAGCCCTTTGGGCATAGTTCTACATTGCTAGACAAAAAAAGACCAAAAAAAATTAGAAGTGGTACATCATAATTGTTTTAATTTGCATTTTTCTAATTAATATTGATAAAGAACATTTTTTAACTTTTTAAAAATTTTTTTATTGACTTGTTTATTTACTTTTAGTTTACAAGATTCAGTTCCACAATCCCTTGAGTTTCAAATTTTCTCTCCTTCCTTCCCTCGCCCTTCCTCCCCCTAGCTCTCCCCACCCCACTCCATGTTGGCATGCAATCAGGTATAGGATCTGCAAATACTTTCACACTGGACATCAGTCTGATTGTATAGAAGGGTTGTAACCAATGGAGTGAATAATGGGAAAAAAGAAAGAAAACCAAACATGAAAAAGAACGATAGCATGTAAATTGCTTCAGTCTCCATTTAAACTCTGGTCTTTCTAGATCTTTCTCTGAATGTAGATATCTACTTCCATCCTGAGACTTGTAGAGTTGTCTTATAGCTGTGTGTGTGGCTGAGAAGCGTCCAGTTTATCAAGGTTGGTCATCACACATACGATGTATTTGTGATTGTGTACAAATTTTTCCTGGTTCTGCTCTTCTCAGCATCAATTTGTATAAGCCGATTAAGAGCATTTTTCATTTGACTATTGATAGTTTTGATTTCTTCTTCTGAAAACTGCCTGTTCATATTCTTTGACCATTTATCAATTGTGGAGTGACTATTTTTATTAACTTGTCTCAATTCCCTATCTATTTGAGAAATGAGGTCTTTATCAGAGAAACTTGATTAATTTCTCCCTTCTCCAGTTTCCTGCTTTCCTTTTAATTCTGACTGCATTAGTTTTGTTTGTGCAAAATCTTTTTAATTTTACGTAATCAAAATTATCAATTTTATTTTCTGTGATCTTCTGTATCTCTTATTTGGTCATAAACTCTTCCTTTATCCATAGATCTGACAGGTAGATTTTTTTCATGTTCCCCTAATTTACTTATATCACCATTTTATGTCCCTATCATTTATTCACTTTTACTTCACTCTGGTATACCAAGATGTTTATCTGTGCCTAATTTCTGCAAAAATGCTTTCTAGTTTCCCCACCAATTTTTGTCAAATGGTGAGTTTCTATTTTATTTTTTCTTTCAACTTTAACAAACATAAGATCACTACAATAATTTACTACTATGTGTTGTTTATCCAATCTATTCCACTAATCCTCCACCTTATTTTTGTTTTTCATTCTTTTGGAGGGGGGGAGGCAGGGCATTTGGGGTTAAGTGATTTGCCCAAGGTCACAACCACTTTATTTTTTAGACAATCACAGATTGTTTTCATGATTTCTGCTTTGTATTATATTTTGAAAACTGGTATTACTAGGCTGCCTTCCTTCACATTTTTTACCCCACTAATTCCCTTGCTAGTCTTGACTTCTTGTTCTTCCAAATGAATTATAAAATAATTCTTTGGTTGTTAAATTGGCGTGACACCGAAAATGTAAATTAACTTAGGTACAATTATCATTTTGATTATATTGGTTTTGTCTACATATGAGCAATTAATATTTCTTCAATGATTAGTTTCTGTCTTCATTTGTATGAAAAATGTTTTGTAATTGTGTTCATATAGGTGTATCTTACCAGGCAGAGTCGCAAGTATTTCATATCGTCTGTAGTTATTTTAAATGGAATTTCTTTTTTCTTTGTCTTACTGCTTGGTTTTAATAGATAGTATGTAGACATGTGATGATTTATGTGGGTTTATTTTGTATCCTGGGACTTAGCTGAAAGTTTTGATTGTTTCAACTACGTTTTTAGTTGATTCTAGGTTTCTCTAAGTGTACCATCATATCATCTGTCAAGAGTGAGAGTTTTGTTAACTCATTGCCTATTTTTAGTCTTTCAATTTCTTTTTCTGGCATTTCTAATACAATATTGAATAATAGTGGTGATAATAGACATAGTTGCTTCACCCCTGATGTTACTGAGAAAGTTCCTACTTTATCCCTATTACAGATATGATTTACTCTCGGTTTTTTGCTGTTTGGTCACTTTTCAGTCACATCAGAATCTTTGTGATTCCTTAACAGCATTTTCTTGGCAAAGATACTGGAGTGATTTCCTTCTACAGCTTGTTTTACTGATACAGAAACTGAGGTAATAATGGTTAAGTTACTTGTACAGTGTCACACAGCTAGTGTCTGAGTCCAGATCTAAATTCAAGAAGATAAATCTTTCTGACTCTAGGACCAGAGCTCTATTTACTGTACCACCTACATTCTCTTTCTTGAGGTTTCATTTTTTCCTATGATTTCTAGTATATTTTAATAGAAATAGGTTTTATATTTTGTCAAAAGCTTTTTTCTGCATGTATTGTTTCAATCATATAATTTTTGTTTTTTTTTCTTATTTATGATCAATTATGTTGATAGTTTTTCCTAATACCAAACTGTATTCCTGGCATAAATCGAAACTCTGATCATAGAGTATAATCTTTGTGATATATTGATATCATCTACTTATTAACATTTTACTTAAAAATTTGCATTGATATTCATTAGGGAATTGGTCTATAGTTTTCTTTCTCTGGTTTTGCTCTTCTTGGTTTAGGCATCAAAATCATACCTGTGACATAAAAAAAAGTATAGAACTCCTCTTTTTTACCTGCTTTTCTCCCAAGAGGTTATATAGTTTTGAGATTAATTGTTCTTTAAATGTTTGATAGAATTACCTTGTAAATCTATGTGATCCTGGAGAATTTTTTAAAAAATAACTCAGTTATAGCTTATTGAATATCTTTTTCTAAGAAAGACTTTTAAAAGTATTCCATTTTCTCTTCTGTTAATCAGAGCAATTTTGGGGGGGCAACTGTCTATTTCATTTATATTGTTAGTTTTGCTGGCATATAATTAGGCATAATAATTTCTGATAATTTAATAATTATTTCTTTTATTTCAGTTTTCATTGGTAGTGAATTTGCACTTTACATTTTTGATACTGGTGATTTGGTTTTCTTTTTGTTAAATCAACATGGTTTAACTATTTTGTGTTTTTTTATACAAATAAATTTAAGAACTTGGAAATACATAAAATATATGTGTAAAATTATGTAATATCAATATGTTTTATCTTCTATTACCACAATAATTTCTTCAGCTTGAATCAGTTACACAGACAGGATAGAACACTGAATATTCTGGTACTCTGGATTGTTTTCAGGTTTAGAGGATGAGAAGAGATTGAATGGCAGGTAGGAAGGAAGAAAATAAGTTATTAAGCACCTTTTATATGCCAGCTATTGTGCTAAGAGCTTTTTAAATATGATCTCATTTGATTCTCACAACAATCCTAGGAGGTAGGTGTTATTATCCCCATTTTGGAGTTGAGGAGACTTGGGCAGACAGAGTTTAAGTGTCTTGTTCAGAGTTACACAGCTAGGAACTTATCTGAACTTGGATTTGATCTCAGGATGTTTCAAGAAACAGAAGAATCAATAGATCTTTCAGACTGGGATAGTGGTGACATGGAGAGAACACAAAACTTTGAGACGTAAGAGGAGAGGGAGCTTATTTAACATGCTCTCCAGAGAATAACTGAGAAGCTGTCATTGTCTTTTTTTCCTCTTTTTTCTTTTTTTTATTTCTTTTCTTGTTTACAACATTCATTTTCATGAGATTTTTAAATTACAAATTTTCTCCCCATCTTTCCCCTGCCCCAACCTTAAAACACCAATCCCACTGTAAAGCCCCTCCCTTGCTCTGCTCTCATACTTTCTGGTAGGGCAGGGAGGGTCTCCC
>JAQQSW010001429.1:0-18372 GCA_028646575.1 Pseudocheirus occidentalis
TAATCATCCCATATAGAAGAGGCAAGGGATAACTGTTACAATTTTACTTTCAATTACTCTCATTGAATTTGGCTTAGGGAAGAAATGGCATAAACTCTAAAATGGGCATCATGCCACACAGGAGAGTAGGGGGAATGGGGAAGAGAGGGGGGATGACGGAGGGGAGGGCAGGGTCTGGGGGACGGATGCTGGAAGCACACACTTCAGGAAAGGGACAGGGATAGGGCAGAGAACAGAACAAGGGGGGAAGGGATAGGAACGAGGGACATATGATCACTGTCACAGTATGTCCACCATGAAGATGTCCTGTATAATCACACATCCACAGTCTGTATTGAATTGCTTGTCCTTCCAGTAGGGGTGGGTGACAAAGGAGGAATCAAAAGAATCTATAATTTAAAGTTCTGCAATACCTGCAACTAGGAATTAAGATATACAGGAACTGGGATAGGGAGACCCTCCCTGCCTTACCAGAAAGTAAGAGAGCAGAGCAGGGGAGGGGCTTTACAGTAGATTGCTGCTTTAGGGTTGGGGCAGGGAAAAGACAGGGAGAAAATTTGTAATTCAAAAATGTCATGAAAATGAATGATGTAAACAAGAAAACAAATTTTAAAAAAATAATAAAGACATTAACTCCAAAAAAAAAAAAAAGAGAGTAAGAGAATGGACATGCATTATTCTCTCAAGTGATGAATCAAAGGTACCACAGAGATTCTTATGGTTTTTCCCTCCCTGTGATTTTACTTTTAAAAATACAAACTTGGTTTCCACAGGAGAGAGGACATAAACTTCCCATGCACAACAATCCTTAATGAAGAAGGTTTTTATTGATAGAGTTATATGTAAATGTGTACATGCACATATATGAATTCAATAGCAAGTGGTATCAATTCCTTTATATTCCTCAGAGTAAGGAAAAGAGACATTATATGCAATCAAAAATGCATACATAGAAAAGCCATAGCGTTAGAAACATAATAAGGTAGGGGTCTTGACTACACAGTTTTAAATGTGACCATATTTCCGAAGTTTTAGTTGCCCTATGTCCCTGGAGAGGACCTTTTTTCCTTACCTATTGATATTACCTGCTCAACAGTGAGGCAAGTGGATGTTCATATATTAACCTTACCTCTTCCTTAAATGAGTCAGTTCACTTTTTTCCAATTAAGTTTTTATTTAATACTTTTTGTTTTTATATCACTTATATTTCCCAAAATGTACCTTCCAAACCCCCCTCAAAGAGCCTTCCTATATAACAAAGAATTTTTTTAAACAAAAGAAAAAAAAAAAACATTTCAGCAAAACTAGGCATCAAATAGAAAAAGTCCAAAATTAGTTCCCTGTGTTACACTGGAGAAACAAGACTAGCCAGGCAACAGTGCCAGTTTGCAAGGTATGGGGCTAAATTTATAATTATTTTGATCTGCATATCTTATTATTAGAGATACAGAATAATAAGTGAAGCACTTCTCATACCATCACTCTTAATTCAGGTCTAATGCTGAGACAAAATGAGCAACTTGCACGTCACAGAAGAATTAACAAAAAGAAGCTTATTTAGCCCTAATATAGCAAAGATATGCAACAAAGCTACAGTGGAACTGGGCTCCTCTAGGCATGGCATCCTCTGTCTCCAAATGGAAACATATCTGGTTATCAGGACATCCTCTGTCTCCAAATGGAAACATATCTGGTTATCAGGACATCCTCTGTCTCCAAATGGAAATATATCTGGTTATCAATACCATGTAGTACTCAGAAATCTACGAAGTCTGAAAGGCCCCAACTACCCGTGCCCAGGGCTTTCTATGCATAAGGTCACTTTCAACCCTATACCTTATGAATGTGAGGATACCTATTTGGCTAAACATTCATTACATGAAGAAAATAAGTGAAATAAGAATGAAAATGTAGACTGCAGCCAGATTATGTGCCTTGAGTATAGGCAATAGGCATCAGCTGAGTTTTTTGAGGGACTGACATGAAAATCAGGAAAGCCAATTTAGCTATTATAATCACCTAGGCAAAATGATAAGGGTCAGAACTAGGGTGGTGATAGTGTCTGTACAAAAAAAGAAAGCTGATAAGAAATATAGTTAAAGCAGAAATGCCAGAATTTGTCTTCTCTTTGGGTAGGGTATGAGAAAGAGGGGGAAAAAAAGACAAAGACATCTGAGGTCTTGAACTTGAGAGATCTGGAGGTTAGCAGAACAATCTAGAGAAATAAATTTGGAGTAGAGGGAAAGCAAATACAAGAAGGAAGATAATTAGTTTCATTTCTTATGCTGCATCTGAGACTACCATTTGACACCTTAGTAGAGACATCCAGCAGTCCAAGATAGGCTTGAGGGTTACAGCTGAGATTACCAAGAGGGAGAGTCTACTTAGGAGGTATGACCCACAGTTAAGTCTGGTATTTTTACTCTTATATGACTAACTCTGGACACTAGCTTAACTTTATTTTGGGGGAGGGTGGGGCCAGAGGGGTGTCCTGGGAAATTTAATCTCTGATACTTACTAGGTTTACTAGAAAATAACATTAATAATGATTTTTTTAAAAAATGTTTGCTCTCAAACAATAGATGATCCAAGATCTATATCCAGCCTTGTCTTCCCTGAGATCCAGTCACATTACCAGTTGCCTAGAAGGCATTTCAAACTGTATGTCTTGGAGATATCTCAAACTCAACATTTCCAGAACTGAGCTAATTATTTTTTCCCTCACCAAACTTTCTTCTTCCCAACTTCCTTAATACTGCTAAAAGCACTATTATCCTACCAGTCTCCTCAGGCTCACAAAGTCAAATGTCATCCTTGACTCCTCACTTGCACTCAAAGTCACATACCTAATCTTTTGTCATTTCTTGTTTCTACCTTAACAGTATCTCTCCTATCCATCCCTTTCCCTCCACTCAAACTGCAACCAACATGACATGATGCAGGGCCTCATCACCTCACTGCTAGACTATGCAACAGGTTTCTGACTGGTTTCCCTTATCCCAATTCACTCCCTATTCAACTCCATCCTTAACTCAACTATCAAAGTGATCTTCCTATATACAAAGCATATTATCTGACCACAATCACCCACCTATTCAATAAATTCCAGAAACTCCCTATGATCTGTGATCAAATATAAAATTCTTTTGTTTGACTTTTAAAGCCTTTCAGAATAACCAGGCACCTTCCTAAATTTCTTGTCTTCTTACACATAATTTTCTCCCATGTACTCTATAATCCAGTGAAACTGGCCTTCTTGCTGTTTCTTACATAAAACATTCCATCATCTGACTGCTTTTCACTGATCACCTTCTACTTCTGGAATACTCTATCTTCCCCATCTTCTGCCTCCTGGCTTCCCTCAAGACTCAGGCAAATTCCACCTTCTGCAAAAGGCTTATAATGATCCCTCTCCTTCCCTGTCACTATTCCCTTACTGCTAGTGGCTTCCCTCTGAGATGGCCTCCCATTTACCCTGTATAGTCTGTATAATTGTTTACATGTGTTTCCACAGTAGAATGTGAGTTCCTTGAGGGCAAGGAAAAATGTCTTTTTTCGTTAATCCCTAGTGCTTAGCATAGTACCTGGCACACAGTAAATAATTAATAAACGTTTGCTGACCGATCATTCTTTCAATCTCCCAGGTTCACAGCCTATGTGTCCACCTTGATTGCTCAATTCCTCACCTCACACATTTTCAATCATTTGTCACCTCTTGCTCTACCTCCACAATATCCCTCCCATAGCATGTATCCTCTTTTGTCTGCACATACAGCTACCACCTTCTCACTGCATCTTTTCAACAGCTTCCTAAAAGATCTGTCTTCCTCACTCCATTCTGTGCTACACACTGCTGCCAAAATGATTTTCCTTACACATAGATCTGATTGTGTCATTCCCTGACTCAATCAACTCCAGGGCTCCCTATTGCCCTGACAATAAAATATAAACTCATCTTTCTAGCTTGTAAAGCCTTTTCTCAACCTCACTGAACTTTTGCTGTCCCTCAGAGTTGGGTTACAGAAAGGAACAAAAATATTTCTTATAATTTGTAGCAGGTTTTAAGAACAATTTTTGTATGTTCATAATGTAAGTGGAGTTACATTTAAATTTCATATGGGAAATTCTTTATTTCTCTGTCAATTTCTTACATTCATTAAACAGAACACATTCATAGCCTAAAGATAAAAAATGTACTTTGATACCCAACTGTTACTCAGATTAACATGGATGTCACTTCAGTCTTAAATATCTGGAAGTGTCTTAACTTAGCTTACAATCTAACTAATGATTTTAATAATATACAACAGACCCAATTGAAATGTGGTTACTGTGAAAATATGGCTAATCTTCTTAACCCCTAGTTATCTGTAGTGTGATTTAGTCTCAACTTTTAGGTTAATCATACTTTCTGAAAAAATAAATTTATACTAAAAGTTCTCCAGTTCACATGTACACAATGGTTAAAGTAGTATTAGATGAAATGTTTCCAAAAGTACACATGTGCAAACTTTTTTCTGTACATATTCTGTAATGAAACATAGCTGATAATCACAATCATAAACTGTTATGGAAAATTATTTTAATTACCTGCAAATTAGAGTGTTGATTTTAGTTATTTTTCTTATTATTTATTTTATCATGCTTTGTTACACTACAGGTTAGAAATGTTCATGATGTGCTCATCTCTAAAACATCAGTGGACAATGTTGAACAATATCAGTTTTGCCCTCTGCTCACAAGTTTACTTGCTGTTTTATCTTTTCCCCTCTTAAATATGCAGTGGATCTTCTGTCAAAGATATGTGTTCAAGTTTGAAATTACAGAGCTGTCAAGGAGGGAACCCTACTCCTCCTGCAACCAAACAAGTCTTCTGCATCCCACACACCCTGTATCTCCCTTTTGCTTTGCAATTCTGTGCCTAGAATGTGTTCCCTCTCATCTCCCCTGATAGAATCCCCCTCTTTCTTCAAGAAACAGTTCCAGCACCACCTGTAAAGAGCAGAACAGGTACTGATGTGTATTTGTGGGAGAGGTTGTTTCCTCATTGGAATTCCCTCCTACAAAGAAATCACAGGTCCAGGCTATCAAGAAAAATATTTTGTTAGTAGGCATTCAATGAGGGGAATTATATAACAGAAAGTGATTGCAGTATAAAAACAAGATTAACAAAACTTTTATTTTTAAGACTACTATACTATTTGGAATTATGCTAAGAAGGTAATTAAAATGTATTAATGTCATGAATCCTTTTGACTCAGGGACCTCACAGCTAGGCAGAAATATAAGATGAATAAAATATTGATAGGGAACAAAATGAACATTGTATTTAGCAACATTGGTAATATTTCAAATTTTTTATTCACTTTAAGATAGGAAGATATATATTAAAGTGTCATCAAGCAATACAGGTAACTTTTTTTGGGAGCAAGAGATAAATTGGTATATTCAACAAATCATTTAAATATAAGTCCGCTAATGAGGTCAAAGGCAGGGGAAAAAATGTCTCATGTAAAGCAAAATATTTATAGTAACACTTTTTGTAGTAGTAAAAAGTTGGGAACAAAAAGAGTCTCATCAGCTAGGGAATGGCTAAATAAATTGTAGAACATGAATGGAATAGACTATGATTGTGCTGTAAGAAATTATGAATATAAAGAATTCAGAAGTTTAAGAAGAATTCTATAAACTGATACAGAACCAATAATATGTAATGACAATAATAAACAGAATGCAAAAAAAAAGACCCACACAACCCTTGATCATTATGTAATTATATGAACAAATTTGTCCCTCCCCAAAATATAGCTCAGAAAACACATTTCTCCTTGCTTTCCAGGGGTGGGAAACTATGATCTTGGAAGATCATAATGTCAAATTCAGTTGATATGCTTTTAGTTTTGTCGTACTGCTTTTTTGCCCCTAACTTGTTCCCTGCCCCCCACCCAGATATGGTTCTCTGGAAAGGAGGAGGAATACATCTGGAAAATAAGGTAATAAAAATGGCTAATAAATTGTAAACATACATAAAGATAACTAAAGCCTAAAGATTATGCCACAGACTTTAGTATAATCATAGAAAAATGTGAGTTCAAATCTAATCTAAATTATCACGTAATTTAAATATAATTAATGACTGTACATGTATAACCTATAACAGACTGCTTATTGTCTTGAGGAGGGAGGGAGTGAGAAAAATCTGGAACTCACAATCGTATAAAAGTAAATGCTGAAAGCTATCTTTACATGTATTTGAAAAAATAAAATACTATTAGTGGAAAAAATAAATAATTATGTGATAAAAGAAATCTCTCCACTATGGACACAGATCAGTGAAGACTTTATTTCCTAAAGTTTGTGTTAGGATAAGGGATTTTCAATCAAATTAATTATGAAATAAAGCATTAATCAGGAAAGCTTAAATTATTTGTTAAATATATCAATTTATCTCCCCCTCCCAAAAAAATTATCTGTATTGCTTGATGGTACTTTAATATATATTCTCCTATCTTAAAGTGAATTAAATTTTTGAAAACATTAACAATGTTACTAAAATACAATGTTCATTTTGTTCACTAACAATATTTTATTCATCTTATATTGTCACAAATGGTTGTAATAAATGTCCCTGACCTACTTTCCTATCAGACACCAGTGTGAAATAAGGAAACTAACTTGATATTCAATATACGCAATGCTTATCACACATGACATTTCTGCAGTGCTTCTAAAGTTCAACTATTCAGGTTAGCCAATGGAGAGAATCGTTCAGGCATTATTATTCCCCAATACACCAATTCAGCCAGGGTCTATCACCAGGGATTCATTCAACAGTTTTGACTCATACTTCCCCAATAAGGATATTCTAAAATGCCAAAGAGAACTGTGGCAAAAAATGGGTAAAATCACAATATCTAAAAAGACAAACTGAGAACGTGACCATGGTCTTTCAGAGAATGGTGTGATTAAATGAACCCATGATTGAATCCTGGCTCTGTAATGACTACCTGGGTAAGCTTGAGCAAGTCACCTCACCTCTTGGCACCTCCATTTCCTCATCTGTAAAATGAAAATGTTGGAGTAACCTCTAACATTTAGAGCTGAAAGCTCTAAATCAATGATCCAGAGACCTGGTAAAGTGGCTGTCAGATATCACTAGCCAATGTGACACTTGGTTTGTATTCCCACTGATCCTAAGATATACGTACTATCCCAGGACAGTAATCAGGAATTCATCTGCAAAAAACTGTCCAAGAAAGACACCTACATCTCAGATGTCAGAGTATTCACCTACAATCCTGTATGTGTGGCATCCTTCAGGTCTACTATCTTATGGACAATATGCCTATTTTACTGTAGTTGCATTAATAGTTTCACCATATCATATGGGCAACTTATTTTTATTCTTTCCCTATCTACACAGACTGCAGAAAGATATATCAGAAATAAATGAATGAAATAACATTTATTGAGTGCCTACTTATGTACAAAAGCATTGTGCAAAGAGCTAAGGTTACAAATAGAAAAAGCAAGACAAGTCCTACTCTCAAAGATCTCATGTTCTAATGAATTGGAGTAGAAATAAGACATGAGTTCAAATACCACTTACTGCCTATGTGGATATGGACAAATCATTTCACCTCTATATGCCTCAGTCTCCTTATTTGTGAAATGAAAAGGTTGGACAAGTTGACCTCTAAGGCTCCTTCTAGGTCTAAAGCCTAAGATTTGCCCTAAAATGAGAATCAGTCAGTCAAGAAGTTAGTAAATGTTTACTACATGCCAGGTACTCTACTAAGTTCTGGAGACAGAAAGGCAAAAACATGATATTTGCCTTCAAGAAGCTCCTATTTTAACTGGAGAGGCAATGTACAAATAATGTAAGGCAGGAATGTTTTGAATACTATATAAGTAGAAGTTACACTCTCTACTTCAAGATAATTTTTTTAATATCTAGAAGACCTTCAATCAATATATCTTTGGACTTTTAGAAACCTTCTGAACACACATGTCTTCTTTCTGGATATTATGCTTTCAAACACCAATTAAAGTTCACCTACAAGGTGAACCCAATATAAGTAGGCTTATAGTTGAATAAAGTATAAATCTCAGTGTCAATTTTCTTAAGATAAGCTGGGGTTTGTTCATCCACAAAAGTTGTCCAGACACTGCCAACCTTATAAAAACCTTATTTATGGCACCATCCCATTATTCGTGTTTTTACTTTTTCTTTTATGCTTCTCCCATCTCTATAATTCATTATGCTTCTCTTCTTCTGTGTTCCTGTCCCCTCACGCACACTTTTCTTCCTCCTTGTTTTGTTCCACATTTTCTACATGTCTTTGAAAGCCTCTAGAGCAGGAGTGCAATGAAGGATGTAGACATGAAAGATTCAGAATAGAACTGTTAAGATGCCTCCTCTATTTTTCAAGCATTCCACATTTTTTTTCTATTAGAAACCTAAAGACCTGTTCTGAATAACCCCATTTTGCATTTTGGCTCCTATCTTAGCACAGTATTTCAAAAGCTTTTTATCAGAAACAACCTTATCCAAAACAATAAGGTTGAAGATTCTTCGCAGTTCTTGCTTTTATGTTGACTTTCAGACCCAGCACCAACTGATCAGTAAAGAGTCTATAGATATAGATTAAATATTTCCAAAAGAAAAAGTTATCTCCCAAAATGGTACCCTAAAAAAGTCTACCTAGCATTTAATGCAACTATATTATGGAAAAAGTTTCTTAAATGAAATGAAACTAAAAATACACAGAAAATACATTAGTGATCAAAAAATTGTAAACTGTATTATACAAAGGGACACCTACTTATGTAAAAAAGCTTACGTAAGAGCTGAAATCAATCACTTTTAATGGTTCATGTTAACTATGATAAAGAAGCTGAATCTGGCCTATTTCCAAACAGTTACAGTCTTGTTGCTGAATCTTTATTTGCGTTTCTTTAAAAAAAAAAACGCCATGAGAGAAAAGAACCTGACTGAAGGTTAAACCCTTGGCTCATTTTTTTTTGAGAGCCTCTAAAGATGTATACATTACTATTTAATTTAAGTATATGGGGAGCAAAAAGCTACCTGCACTAATCCATTGGTTTGACACATTATTTCAGGATACAAGCCACCTTTGTTTTTGGACTTCTTACTCATGTTCCTGCTACACAGTAATATGGCCACGACATTTATCTCCGAGGATTTTTTTTTGGTAGTTTTTTTACTGTCTACCACCCTAGTGGCTAGCAAGAATTCAAGAGGAAGCATGGGACAAAGCACTAGATGAAGTTAGGAAGACCTAGGTTCAAATTATACTCCAGATGCTTCCTAACTTGCGTGATCCTAGGCAAATTTCTCAAACTGTCCAGGGCAGCAGTTTCTTCATCTATAAAATAAGGGAGTTGAACTCAATAGCTTCTTAAGGCTCTTCCAACTCTAAATTTATGATCCTATAATGGATTAAAAGAGAGCTCAATGGCTATCTACTCCAACCTGTACATAAAAAAATACAACACACTTAGCTTTTGCTTAAAGAAGTAGTTCTCAACCTTCCTAATGCCGCGACCCTTTAATACAGTTCCTTATGTGGTGGTGAGCCCCAACCATAAAATTATTTTCATTGCTACTTCATAACTGTAATTTTGCTACTGTTATGAATCGTAACATAAATATCTGATATGCAGGACATATTTTCATTGATATTTTCACAGGTTGAGAACTGCTGGCTTAAAGAATTAAAATGAATAGAATCCCTTACACACAAATTCATGTATCCTCCAATATGTTAGGCTAGTTCTTTCACTAAAAGATACGCTATTCTGAAGATTTCATTGGGCCAAAGGACTAAGACTCAAGACACTTACTTTTTAAAGATCTCAGGTAGTCCCATGTCAGGTTAATGGGGCTTCCTGATCACTTAAGGCCATAAAAATACTCCATGTGGAGTAAAGAGAGATTCAGACTTGGAAATGTAGGGGCAGGAGAGACACCTGCCTGAATTGAATATATGTCCACCCAAGTGAGTTATCTTTTCTGTTATGGCTATCTAAATCTCCTGTTGTTAACAGGTGAATGATCTAAGAGTGTCTCATTTTATTCTGATTTTGAATCTAAACTACCAGGTAACAGCCTAAGTAAGCCCAGGCTACAACACTACTTTTTGCCCAAGGTGCCCAATTTCACTTTGGGGTAGCTCTAATGTTAGGAAGTCTTTCCTGGTAGCAAGCCAAAATTAGCTTCTTCACAACATCCATCCATTGTTCCTCCTTCTTGCTCCCTAAGAACAAACAGAAATCTAAGACTTTTCTCCCCCAGGATGATCTTTCAAGTACTTAAAGACTATATCCCTCCAGAATCTTTTCTTCTCCAGGCTAAATAAATGTTGTTGTTTTTTTTTTCAAACAACCCTCAAATGGTCTGTTGATAAGAACATTCTTCCTCTATCTAGATGCCTTCCTCTAGAACTGATATATTTTTTAAAACATGGAGAACAATTCTTCAGATATGAGATCTAACCAGGCAAGCCTACTGTGTCCTAATTCCAGAAACCTAAATCTCTCTTTTTATGCAGCCAGGTATCACTTAAGCTTTTTTAGCTGCCATAACACAATTCATATTAAGTTTTTAGCCCACTAACACCTCAAATCTTCTACAAAATGCTTCTTTACCATGTTTCTCCCACCTTGTATTCGTAAAGTCAATCCCTTGAATGCAAGTGAAGGCTTAACAATTAACACTCTTAAATTTTATCTTATTAGATTCGAGTAGAGTAGGTCATTAAGTGACAGAGTCATAATTCAAATTTATTTTCTGTGTCTTCATCCAGTGCTTTCTACTGTTATTCTCGTTCTAACATCAACCTTCATTTTCTAAATGCAATCTCCTTGCCATAAATTTTAAAATACCTTTAGCTACAGAACCTAGGAAAGTCTATTATACAGAATAGGCCCTTAATAAATATTTTTAATTCTAAAATAGCAACCACTTAATAACAAAGAATTATTCCTGGCAGACTTACATATGGTTCTAAGCCACCTTATAAGATTTCATTAATATTGCTCTAGTTATCTATACTAACAGACCCTAATAATATGCATCTCTCTCCATCATGCTTCCTTTCCCCAAGAAACACATCATTGGGGAAAAATCTCATTATCCTCTAACACTGAATCTGCCTGGGTACTCACATCACATCTGCACCTTCTGCACCTGTAACTGGACCTTCTGACTAGAGGGCAAGGCTATGGACTCCAAGGCCTCCATTTAAAGAAGGGGCTCAGCAGGTCTTTTTTCCCTATTTCCCCCCCCCAGCTATGCTGCTTTTGTACTTCTTTGGACCTCTCCATCATGTACTGAATATCCTGTCCCCTCCCTGCCTTCAGCATCCTTTTCTGTGTTGCTTCCTTGCATTACATTGTAAAGCGATTTTCTTTGCCTGGCATAGAATGATTGTTGTCCTTTGTTCTCAAGAAGGACCATAACGACATCACTATGCCAGAGTCGAGTTACAGTGTTTCTGAATGGCTGATCAGACCAACATGAGCTTGGAATGCTCTACCACAAGCTGGGCACAAACAGTCCATATGAACATTTGGGGTGGAGATGTCTCTAAATTTGTGCATTTCACATTTCTTTTGAGCTACTTCAATTCTACTTTGCTCATAAAACACTGCCTTCTCTGAGGGTATGCCATGATGGGTGGTCCTATGCCAGTGTCTCCCATGTCATGCGATCAATTTCAAAGTTCTTAAATGAGACCTTGAGAGAGTGCTTGCATCACTTTTTCTGACCACCATGTGAAAGTATGCCCTGTGAGAGTTCTCCATAAAATAGTCTTTTAGGCAAGTGTACATTTGGCATTCTAACAACGTGGTCAATCCATTGGAGGTTTGCTCTCTGCAGTAGAGTTTAAATGCTTGGCAATTTAGCTCAAGAAAGGACCTCAAGTGTCTGGTATTGTATCCTGCCAGGTGATCTTCAGAATATTCTTAAGACAATTCAAATGGAAGTGATTCAGTTTCCTGGCATGGTATTTGTATACTGTCTAGGTTTCACGGGCATACAACAATGAGGTCAGCACAAGGGCTTTGTAGACCTTCAGTTTGGTAGTCAGTCTAATACCTCTTCTCTCCCATACTTTCCCTTCAGAGCCTCCAATATACTGAGCTAGATCTGGCAATGCATGCCTCAACCTCATTATCAATGTGTACATCCCTGGAAAGTATACTGCCGAGTTAAGTGAACTTATCCACAGCACTAAAAAATTCTCTATTTGATATAAGACGATGGTTCCTTGTATGGGTGGCGTACGGTTGGTGGATAGAGAACCTGTGTTTTCTTGGTGTTAACCGATAGGACAAAATTAGCACATGCTGCAGAAAATCAATCCATACTTTGTTGCACCTCAGCTTCAGAGGTTGCACTGAATATACAATCTGAAAACCTAACTCTCACCTATCCTCTAAGAAGCTAAAGCATCCTCAACCTATTCATTTCCCATTACCTACTCCTCCCAACCAGCCTCAGCCACACTTATCTTGACATTATCTTGATCATCACCCTTGATCCTGCCATCATTTACAAATGTACAACCTCCATGTTCAAAATTTCTAAAATTCCCTCACCTGATGGTAATCTATTAGCTTTCTAACTCTCTCTCCACCTTCCCATACCAAACCCTGCCCTTCATCCACATGATGACTTTTAAATCTCATGACCCTGCAGTTCTGTCCCAGTTTATCAACCCTGTCTTCTCTCTTCTCCTCTCTGACTCTTTTAAATCAGTTCAATTCTACACTTTACTCTGGAGTTCTTTGCCTCCTTATATTTTCATTGCAACCTGCCAAATCTCAGTAGCCAATCACTCCTCACCTTCTCCTTCACTCCTAACACAGATGCTCCTAAACAAAATTGGAGCAGACCACATAATCATTCTGACTGGATCCACTACAAATTTATATTATTAAGTGATTTTGCTAAAGCACAGGTCCTGCCATTTCCATCACTATCTCTCACTCTCCCCTCTCCCTCCACACACATACACACCACCCCCATTCAACAAACTCCAGCAACTATCACCTCCAGGATCAAATACAAAATCCTGTTTGCATTCAAAGCCCTTTATAAACTAACCCACTCATACCTTCCCAGCCTTCTTCTATCTCATTCTCTGACACACCCTGTTCCATCCAGTAACCCTGGCCTCTTTACTGTTCTAAGATGAACAAGATACACCATCTCTTGGCTCCAAGCATTTTTTCTGGTTTTCCTCCATGCCTGGAATGCTCTCACTCATCTTCACCTATTGCATTCCCTGGTTTCCTTTAAGTTCCAACTAATTTCCCATCTTCTTTCCCTCTTAATTTTAGTACCTTCTCTCTTTTAATTATTTCCTTCTTGTTGTGTATATAATGTGTTTGTATGTATTTGTTTGCTTGCTGTCTTCCCCATTAAATAGGAAGCACCATGTCATGATGGCATGACATGGGGGAAGGATTGTCTTTTGCCTCCTTCTGCATCCCAAGCATTCAGCACTGGGCTTGTTATTGTTGACTTACTGGAGGAGGTAGAGTAAAAGATAAGGTCTTTTTGGAGGTAAATAGGATAAATATATCCAAGAACTAAACCAACTAAGGTAACAAGCTGATTTTCAGATACCACTTAGTTCAAAGGAGCCCTAGGAAAACAATTGCCTCAACAGTTTGGAGAGAGCTTCCATACAAAACACTTTACAAAGGTAGTATGATAACTCTTTAAAACGTGAATGACAATTCTACCTGGCTATTGGTCTTAAATTCAAATCATATTCTATTCTGAATTTTTAAAGTTCTCTTCCTAAGAGTCTTTTAAAAAAATTCTCTTTATTTTTGTTTATATGCATAATCATTTTCAAAGTCTCCCAAATCAAGACCCTGGTGTTACTTTTTTGGCTCATTTTTTCACCTTTCATGGACAATCTATTAGCAAATCCAATTGATTCTGGAGGCATTATGCTAGACCAGGGGTAGAGAACCTGTACTGTAGCCTAGAGGCCAAATGTAATACCAAAAAAAAAAGTATTTAATAATATCTCCTGGTCTTAAGGGGCTTAACACAGAGTGAAGTATAATATAATGTAAGGAGCAAACAAAAATATGTCAAATACTTAAAAGAAAATTGAGGAAGAGAAAGGCAGAGCTGAAGGAGGAAGTAAGAGTGCTCAAGCTGAAGAAAACTTAGAACACTTGATAGTTTTTTAAAATAAAGTTTATTTTACATGCATTTATAATCTGTACCTCCTTTTGCCCCCCCCCCCAAACTTCCAAACATGAAAAGTCCAGCAAAATAAATTCCCACACTGACTACACCAGAAAATGTTCATCTTTGCATTTTAATGGATGGATGACTTCAAAGATTGTTAGGCTTTAATACACTCTGTGTAGTTTCAGACTAAATAAGAATCAAAAGGTATAAATCACAGGGAGACAGATTTTAGTTGTTTTTAAAAAAATACAATGAGAAAGTGTGCTAAAAATGGGGGGGAGATGGAGGAGAAATAGACAGAATAGCAAATTCTAATTTGAGAAATGAGGTGCCGTGGATTAGTGAGCTGACTACCATAAGTGATCACCATAATAGATGAGAAGAAACCTCATAGCCATATCTTCCTCTCTATTCCCATTTCTATCACTCAAGTACACATTCTTTAATACATATGTAACTGTAACTAGCCTACTTTGTACCTGGAGTAAGAGGCATCCTAATTTGGGGGAGGGAAGGAAAATCTGGAAATATTATGAAATATTATTAAATGCTATTTAGACAGCCTAAAAAGCCTTTGTAAATTTTTCCCTTGGAAAAATGGGTAAAACAAAAGGTAAGTAAGGCCTTTCTTAAGGGAGATGGTTTAAGGGTGATGATTAAATTTAATTTTGATCCAGTTAAGATCATTGCTTTTCCCATCCTTGAAAGGATTGGTCAAAGAACTCCCACTCAAGGGATGTGCCTTTTATTCCACAGAAAGAAAGGCTCTCTCTTCTACCTCTAACTCAGAAAAGATTCTTCATTTCCAGAGGGGGGGGGGGGGAGGGGAAGAATCAATCTTTGGAAAGATATCTCCAGGGGAGTAGTTCAGTAAGGAATGATAGTGGCTGTTTTACTTAACAATTTTGAAATGTTAAATCCAAACTATATTAAACATGTCTTATTGAAAATTCCTATAAATGTTATCCAAAATCATCTTAATGTCTGTAGTCATGTCACTGGATATAGGGCAACTACAACATACTGGACATCACTTTAAGTAAAAAAAATGGCTTGATATTAAAGTTAAATAAAACTGTTCTGGTAGATTAGTGCCTAAAATGCAGAGTACATCATTATATACACATATTTGTGTACTGATATTATTTATAAAGTTCAACTCAAACACTACCTCATCCATGAAGTCTTGGCCTAACCCCCAGTACAAACTATAGTATTTTTCCAGTTGACAGCCTCAGAAAAATCCTAAAATCTGGGGTCATCCACAGGGCAAGAAAGGCAAACGATAAGTGTGAGCACACTACAACACATTTTGCAACAGGATTTCCTTAGAAAGATATGTGAACAGAAAAGGTGGGTCAGTTAATTAGTAAGAGCAAGGGATAGATAACCAATGAACTTCACTGACATTGATATGTCAGGAGCACTAGAAGCAAAAGAATCAGTTGAGCCAACAAGAGTTCTTTAGTGCAAGGCACTATGATAAGGACTGGAGATACAAAGAAAGGCAAAAGACAATTCTGCTCTCAAGGAGGTCACAGTCTTACAAAGGAGACAAGAAAACTATATACAAACAAGATACAGACAAGATAAACTAGAGCTCATCAACAGAGGAAAGGCATTTTCATTAAAGGGGATAAGGAAAAAGGCTTCTGGTAGGTGAGATTTCATCTGGGACTTTTAGAAAGCCCAGAAGGTCAGGAAAAAGGAGATGAGGAGGGAGAACATTCCAAGGTCTGAGGGAGAGCCAGTGAATATTCAAAGGAGACAGTGTGTCTCAGAGGAGCAAAGGCAATGAGGCTAGTGCCTCTGGAGGAAGGTGTAAAAAGACTAGAGGACTAGAAAGGTAGCAAGAGGCCATGGCTAAAGGATTTTCTATCTGATCCAGTTATTGGAAAGCAGCCACTGAAGTTGAAAGAGAGAAGTGGGAGAAATAGCATTGTCAAACCTGTGCTTTAGGAAGATGAATCTGGATTCATAAAAGTTTTTTACTATAGAAGAGACCTGAATGGAGAACCAACAGGCTATTGAGACAGAAGAGGCATAAAGGAAATAAACACTTACATAGTACCTACTATGTGCCAGGACTATGCTACACATTTCTAACAAATACTATCTCATTTGATCCACATAACAACACTGTGAGGTAGGTATTATTATCCCCATTTTACAGCTGAGGAAACTGAAGCAAACAGGTAAAGTGACTTCCGTTGGGGTAGTAGCAGTGTCAGAGGAAAAAAGAGGGTGTATATTGGAGATGTTACTAAAATAGAACAGACAAGACTTGGTGACTGCTCAGATATGGGGAACAGGGTGAGAGTGAGGAGTCAAAGATGACACCTAGGTTGTAAGTCTAGGTAACAGGGATGGTGGTACCCTCCATAGTAATAGGGAAGTCAGGAGAAAGAGAAGGCTTAGCAGACAGATGATAAGTTCTGTTTTGGAGAATCATCATCATAGAGATTATTATAACTGAATTCAAAGAAGCCAATGAGATCACCAAGCAACACAGTACAGAGAGAAGAGAAAAGATGGCCCAGGACGGTGTCTTGGAGGACCATGCACGGTTAGGAGCATAATCTGGAGAAGGATCAGGGTGACAGGCAGGAGAATTTAGTGTCTCATCACAAAAACCTAGAGAATTTCAAGGAGAAAGTGGTTGAAAGTGTCAAAGGCAGCAAAAAGGTAAAAAAGAATGAGGACTGAGAAAAGACTATTAGATTAGGCAAATAAAAGATTACTGGTATCTTTGGAAAGAAAGGTTTCAACAAATGATGAAACTAGAAGACAAATTGCAAAAAGTTAAAACTTTAATAGTGAGGATGGATGGATCGAAAATCAGTGTTTTCTGAAAATGGAGGAGACATAGACCTGTTTCTAAAACAGGAAAAGTAGTCAGTAGAAGAGATGGAAGATTAGTGAGATTTATGATAGAAGGGGGCAATCTGCTAAAGACAGCATAGCATGGGATCAATTATGTAGGTAGCGGGTTTGCCTTGTCAAAGGAATAGAGGATATTAGTGGGAGAAGTAATCTGATGAATGTGAGATGAGGAGAGAAGGGAGCTTTAGGCAAATGGTCTTTCTCCCCCCACCCAAAACAAGAAGCAAAGTTCTCAGCTGAAAACATGGGGGAAGGGGAACCCTGGGAGACTTGAAGAGGGACAAAAAGGTTTGGAAAATATACTATGGCAACTGGGATAGTGAGCGGACTGTTTAAGAAGGTGTAAAAAGATTGACTTTGCTATAATGAGGGCCCAGTTGAAATTATATACCATAAACATGTAGTAGACCTTGTCAGCAGTTTCATGATTATTCCTAGATTCCTAAAGTAGCAGATGAACAGGAATGAAGACAGGAGATGGTGAGAGTAATCCAAAGCTGAGACTGTTAGGGCAAAATCAGAGAAAGAAAAAGAGGGCAAGGGACTTGAG
Source organism: Pseudocheirus occidentalis (assembly GCA_028646575.1). Lineage (NCBI taxonomy): Eukaryota > Metazoa > Chordata > Mammalia > Diprotodontia > Pseudocheiridae > Pseudocheirus > Pseudocheirus occidentalis. The sequence goes on from JAQQSW010001429.1 coordinate 17,679, forward strand.
ATAAGAGAGTAATGTTAAACTGGTTCACTATAGGTGAAGGATAGGGAAGGTAGGAGGGTAGAGCAGTACAAGGATTATTATGGCCTGGGAAAGAACTGAAGAATGGAAAGATTGGTGGACTCCATTAGGACAAAGAATAGGGTTTGGGAGAGGTGGAGAAGTAAGAGATTTTAACAGTTCACTATCATGTAAGTTTAACTGTGAACAAGATTACAAGAACAGAAACAAACACTAATGAGATTGTGAATATAACTAATTACTGAAGTATTCCTTAAAGATACTTGTCTATAAATCTCATTCCCTGATAATGCTTCATTTAAAAAAATTTGGGGGGCGGAGCCAAGATGGCGGTAGAAGCAGCAAAGCACCACAGCTCCCACACAAACACACTAAAAAACTCATAAAATGGGACCCTAACAGATTTTCAAGCTCCAAAACTCTCCACAAGACAGCAAGCACATCTGTTGCTACAGGCAGCACAGCAGGCAAACCTCTTCTCAGCAGTCTGGGAGCCGCTGCCTAAGCCAGGTGAGGCCCTGGGGCATTGGGCAGGGAGCTGCATCTATAGGAGAGCAGATAGGCTGCACTGGAGGCACAGTTACCACATTTATCAGGCCAGAAGACAAAAAGGCTAAGAGAAAGATCAGTGGATTTTGCTAACTGGGGAGGAGAAGAGCGGGTCCGGCCAAACTGC
>JAQQSW010001430.1:0-18352 GCA_028646575.1 Pseudocheirus occidentalis
GCATACCCAGGGCAGCTGCTAGCACAGGTTCTTAGATCTGCTTTACTAAAGGAAGCAACTCAAAATGGGTTAACAATCTTTCTTTAATCAAACAAACATATTATTTACCTGGTTCAGGGGAAAAAAGTCAGCACCCTGAACTCCAGAGAATACAAACCCAAGTTACAAGCACAAGTTACAAACACAAGTTACAAGCAGACCAAGAAACAGATCAGCAGACTGGCTTCCAACCATCTGACCATCACATCCATTACCTATTCAAGTTACCAGAGAGGGAAGCATCAACATCTGAGTTTTTCAAAGCCGGGGGGCTCAACGGCTTCCCAGAGTCTCATCCAGTCAAATCACACAACTCTTCTCAAAGTGAGCCCACAAGTAAACCTCACATCAGTGTGTATATATAGGTTTCTCCTGGGTCAGAGAATGTTACAGCCCTCTTGACCCACTGTCCAATTACAAAGTAACAAGGGGTGGCCATTCCCAAAAAACAAGCCTCTCATCACGGGCTCTACGTGACCACATTAATCCTATTATGGGGCAGAGTATACTTTCAGATCAGGGAACATTCTTGGAGCCACTTAAGCAAAGGGGCTAGGGGCAGGAAAGAGCTTCAGATTCCCATTATATCCTCTTATCTCTCTGACATTAGGCAAATTACTTCCATTCCCTAGAGTTCAGTTTCTCTATTTATAAAATGAATAGATTGGACACTAGATTGTCACTCAGATCTCTTCCTGCTCCAAAACTTAGGAAGCAGGTTATGCTGTTCACATTGACAGAAAGTTGGACATCACTTTATAGCCCAATATTCTGAGTATCAGGATCTAATATGAGAACTGAGAACTTGCTTTACCTCAGCAAACATGATTGCTGCTCTTTCTTCCCAAAGGGAGTAAGTATATTTCCTCTTTAGGGATGTCCATTACAAAATGATAAAGATGGGGAATCCCTTAGAGAAATGACAGTTCCATTTGCCTGGTGAATCTACTCATGGATTAAACAGTAATTCATATTTTACTAATTAAAACTTCAAGGCATATTCAAAGGTTATTCCAAACCATGATGAAAAATGTCTCCTTTTGGAGCATGACCCTAATTTGGCACATTTCTCATGATCATTCCAAGAAATGAGGGGACCAAGCTGTATCATTAAGAGTTTTCATCTCTCTTTAGATGGATGTCTTAAGCAGACCAAGTTGGGGAACAGATGATTATGATCCCTCAGAACTGGAAAGGATATCAGGAGTTGTTTAGTTTAATTCCATCTCACACTATTAAATAATAAAGTTTAAATTCTGCTTGTTTACTATGGCCTAATCACTGCTTAAAGACCACAAGTGACAAGGCATTTGCTACCCATCAAGATGGTATGTCCTATACTTAGACACCTTTAATTAATAAGAAGGACCCCCCTTTGAATTATGCCCAGATTTTCTTTTATTCCTCCTAGCTTCCTGATATCTTGGTATGGCATGATAACCATGTCAAGACCTTTTCTAATATTGCCCATTGCCTCTCTCAAGATCCTTTGGTATCCTGGGATGTAAGATGCCCAAAGGTAGAGGTCATGAGTTCATGCAGGGCAAGGTAATCAGGTGTTCTCTATCATCTTACGTTTCCTTGCCTTTCAATTCCATGTTCACCCTTTTTGTTCTAAGATTTTGGTTAATTTTTTTTTGTTCCGAATATCATTTTCTCTTTAGCCAATAGAACAAAGGAAAAAAGTACAATTTGATTATTAGTTTACTGCATTGTAGCAAATCCTTTGCCTAGGTGGCCAAGGGAAATACAAGACTGATTTGGAGTTAGGAAAACCTGAGTTCAAATTTGGCCTCGGATACTGATTAACTATTGGACCCTGGGTAAGTCCCTTAAGTGCTATCTGCCTCAGTTTCTTCAACTGGAAAATGATGAAAATAATAGCATCTATCTCATAGGATCGTTGTGACAATAAAATGAAATAATACCTATGTGGGCTCACCACCAGACGCAGCACTGAATAAATGATGGTTTGCTTATTTCCATCGGTAGATGGTACGGTAATATAATCTTTGGTATTATTACTTTGTATGGGAATACAAAGTAGGCCTATCTTTACCTCATGTTCCTTAATGCTGAATTAAACTCAAAGCCCCTAATATTGTCTGTACTTTTTTTTGTAAGTCATAGCTTACACTAGCCTCTGGCCTTCCTGAAACCATTATTATTGGAACTGTGCTGCTTTTCACATTTCTCTATGCTTCCATCTTTTGTACACATTCTTTTAAAATCTGACCTCATTCACAAGAATCCCCACAGTGAGATCAGTCTCTTAAAAACACTTTCCCCCTTTTTTCCTTATTGGAATCCTTTGAGTCTGCAACATAAGAATTGTATTGTTAAGAACCACTCATTCATCTGGAGTAGACTTCCTTTTCTCTATCTCAGGTCATAGAATCCTACCTATCAATTCTTAGAAGTCTTTGGAGTGCACTCTTCTTAACTCTACAATACGCAAAGAATATGCCCAACATTTCTGTCCACATTTCCAATTTCAGTTCTTCCACTTATAATACCACTACTACAAGTTGCTGTTGTTTAGTCATTGCCGACTCTTGATGATCCCATTTGGGCTTTTCTTGGCAAAGATACTAGAATGGTTTGCCATTTCCTTCTCCAGCTCATTTTACAGATGAGAAAGCTGGGGCAAACAGGGTTAAGTGATTTGCCCAAGGTCACACAGCTAGCAAATGTTTGAGATTAGATTTGAACTCAGGAAGATGAGTTTTTCTGACTACATGATTGACATTCTATCTACTGTCCTACCTAGCTACCCCTAATAAAATTGATAATAATAACATTTATATAGCAAGTTTTCAAAGATCTTATATCTGTTACCAACATCTGATCTTCATAGTGACCCTGGGAGATAGTTACTTTTTACAGATGAGGGAACTAGATGTATATTAAGCATTTTGCTTAGGGTCACACAGCTGGTAAGGGTCTGAGACTGGATTTGAATCCAGGTTTTCCTGACTCAGCATGGTCTAGTAGCATAACCACTGTGTAACACTGTCCATTCCAAACATCCAGTAAGTTTATTTCAGACATTCCTGCTGACTTCAGGTCCAGAGTGATCCATTGCACCACCTAGCTGCCTCTAGATCTGATTTTTGTTTGGCGAGCAAAGGAAGCTTTCTATTATTAAAGGATTTCCCCAAGAAGCTAGGTTGATGAATTGTCTTCATTCCTCCATGTTTTGTCTAAACAACCAACACCAATTTTGAGAAGCTGAGCCCCTGAACAGTGCCAGATGAACATGTACACGCTCTTCCCTTCCAGCTCTCATTTTTCAATATTCCTTATCAGCCTCCTGGTGTTCCCACACTTCCTTATGATAGACATGTTACAATTTCCCAGATTCCCATTAATCTTCTTTTCTAACATTTGGGAGTCTTTGCTTTTTAGGGAGGCACCTGAGGCCCCTTGATGAGATTTAGTAAAGCTACTGGCAGCATGTTCACAAATCATATCTCAGGATGAGCAGCTTCTTCAGAGAGCTAAGCTCATTCATGTCAGAGGTTATAATGTCTGAGAGAGGCACAGCCTTGGGGAAAAAGAAAAAAACCTCAGTATGAAATTGTAGAGAAACTGATGGGTCTCTGGTTTTCACTGGTCCACTCAGGAGGTTTCCTGCTTGTACAGATTATCATTTGCTAAACTCTGCAGCAACAGAGAGTCTACCTGGCACACAGGCAAGGGAGTCTTACATGTGTCATGATACCTTAGGGAAAAATCCCTGGACATATTCTCCAGTCATAGCAAATCACAGACATTAACTCCAGGAGGAGACCAACCCAGGTTCCCCAAGGTTACTATGACCCCATAGACTGAGTTGCAGGAGAGGTCCTTTCCAACTTTCTCTTGCAATGATAGTGATTTTACATCGTACCTTGTCCCTGCTGGGGCTCTATTACCTAGCTTAGACAGCACCAGTGACATATGGTTGTCATGTTCTATTCTTGATTTTCTAAGTGAGTCTTCCCAGATCACCCCTGGACACTGTTGATTCACTATGGTGATATATACTTAGAAAAATTTGGGTTGAAATGTTGCCTCAGATAGTAGCTGTATGACCCTAGACAAGTCACTTCCACTCTCTGTAGCTCTGTACCTTGCCTCACTTGTACAATGAGGATGTTATGCTTAAAATCCTCTAAGATCCCTGTTGTGGGATATTGGAGCCCTTCCTTTGTGGTATGATACTATCTGTACTCTATTGCTGGGGCAGATAAATTCTGCATAGGTGATTCTGTCAAGAAAGCCCCATGGACCAAGTCCCTGGGCTCACATGGAGTCAGATACAACTCAGCAATAACAATGTGAAATAAAGTTGAAGAAGTATGGTAAAAGCAGATTATGGAGGGTCTTGTGTGCTGAGCTAGGCAGTTGTTGTTTTGTCTCTGGAAGCATATATGGAGTGACTGGAGGTTTGGGGATAGCAAGGGCATGATCTGAACATGCCTCGGGAAGATTATTTTTGGCAATTATGTAGTGCTTGAATTAGAGAAGGCCAAGACTGGAAGAATGGAGAGCAATGAGAAGCAATTTATAACAGTCTAGGTGAGAGGCGTTAAGAGATTTGACTAGACTTATCGGGCAGAAGGCAAAAGAAGCAAGAAATGTCAAAAAGGTAGAATTTATGAGACTTGATGACTTCTCTGATATGGTGAAGTGGTGCACAGTGAAAGGTCAAAGACGCCTCTAACGTGACGAACACGGATAACGGAGAATATTGGTGTGCACTCTACAGAAGGAGAGATCTTAGAGGGACTCAGGGTAGGTAAAGGATTGAAAATGAGTTATATTTCAAGCATAATGAATTTTGGTGCACTCCTAGGACATTGGCAGGTCATTGAGGAGTGTGGTACCAAGGACATCTAGGTAGAGCAATAGATCCACCTGGAATCAGGAAGTCTCCTTGTTCGGAGCTCAAATCTGACTTCACAGACACTTAGTAGCTGAGTGACCCTGGTCAAATCACTTAGACCTATTTGCCTCAGTTTCCTCATCTATAAAATGAACTGGATGAAATGACAAATCCCTTTAGTATCTTTGCCCAGAAAGTTCCAAATGGATCATGAAGAGGCAGACATGACTGAAAAACCACTGAAAAACAACAGTGAGATTATGGGATAAGAGATAAGTTTGTAAGAGTTGTTGCAGTTTTGGGGGGCCCTTTGTATGAACTACTACTGCTGTGGTCCAGTGAAATACTGACTCTGGTGTTTCCTAGTTTGCAATCTTGGGTTAAGTCACATAGCCAGTCGAATCTTGTTTTCTTTTGGTTTCAACAGCATTCTAAGTGTGCTGACTCAGGAGCACGAGAATTTGGCTTCAAATCCTACCTTGGATACTTATCCATGTAACTTTGGTAGATTTGGGTCTCCTGAGCCTCAATTTATTTCTAGGTAAAACAAAATAGATTTGTACTAAATAACCTAAACCCCTCCAGCTCAATCTGTGATCATATGATAATGACCTACAGAGATATCTCTATCTTAGACAGACATTAGCTATCTCTAAGCTGGTACAACTACTCACAGTTCTGGTAGACTGGAAATTTTGCCTGTATTAGCCCTGAGTATGCTTCCAGTAAGTTGGGATGCTGAGCTCAGATGACTTCTTTTTGGAATTGCAGTGACACTCTTCTATTTTCCTGGTAGCAGTACCACTGAGGCTTTTATGAACCCCCCAGCATGGCCTCAGTCTGGACACTCTGGACATAGACCATGGGTCCATCCTCCTTTCCACTCATTTGCTCCCTCTGGTGCCAAATATTAAGGTTCCGTACAAGCATATCTACATTATGTTGCTTGCCTGGGGCATGTGTATAATACATATAAAGAATTGGTAGATAGCAATACTTACTGCATAGATGATTCTGATCGATTATGGGCTTTTAAAAAAGAGGAATGAATTTTTTGTTGTTGTCCATCATACTGGTAACTATGCCCTTTTGAGGTGACACCAAGTCTCCAAGGAGAAGTTAATTGCCAGAAATGCCCTGTCCGTGACAGCATAATTTTTCTCTGCCAACATCAACTGATTGGAGCAATACATTACTAGCAGGCAAATGCTTTCTGTGCCCACGGGGTTTGTACTAAGGTCTGCCATGAATCTGAACCAGGAAGAACAGTCTCTTTGTAAAAAGTTTGGTTTGAGTCACAAATATGGGACTGAAGGGCATATTTTTCTTTTTTTTTAACTTTAATTCTTTCCAGGCATTAAATGTTCCCAGAAGACCCTCTTCTTTTTCATTCCTTAATGGTCCCCTTCTTTAATGAAGCTGAAAATAAAAATAAGAACATTAAAATACCTATGATTTCATTGGTGTGGAAGGAAAATTCTTCCACCAATGTACTTTGCAATCCACTCTACACTCTAGTAGGACGTCTTTGGGATATTGCTTATGTCCAATTCTTCATGACTCCATTAGGGGATTTCTTGGCAAGGATACTGGAGTGGTTTTCCATTTCCTTCTCCAGCTCATTTTACAGATGAGAAAACTGAGACAAACAGGGTTAAGTGACTTGTCTAGGATCACACAGCTCGTAAGTGTATGCGGTCTGATTTGGACTCAGGAAGATGAATCTTCCTGACTGTGGGCCTGGTACTCTATCCACTATGTTACCTACCTGCAAAAATCACCATTACTGTCAGAGCTATTACTATCATCACAACCCCATCCTCATCCTCATCCTTATCATCATGGTGCTCATCATGTTCATCCCCATCCCTCTTCCTCCTCCTCCTCCTCATCATCATGTAAGAACCTTGAAGGCAAAAGCTATTTTGTTTCTATCTTACCATTTATCCCTGTCACCAACCTTAGAGACTGGCATATCGTAGGGCCTTAATAAACATTTTTTGATGAGTTGATTGATCATCAGTTGTTGGTCAACCTTCTGGCCACAGGGATTATGAAAGTTAAGGAGATAGGCTCTCTAGCAATAATCTGTTGATCTCTACACAAAGTCCTTCTGACTTTGTATGCTATTTGAATAGACTTCTAGAACTGAGGTTCATCACACCATCATGAGATGAAGAATTGTGGTTTAACTGGAGGAAGTAAAAATTAGTCTGTGATAAATTGACTATAAACACTGTTTCTTTGAGGAGGTGCAGGCCTAGGGGTAAGGATTACTACACTCAATGTCTGAAGTTTTTGATTTGTTTCTTTTGATAAACCTTAATTTTTGGTTGCAAGAGATGGCTCTCTGGGATGGAAGAAAGGAAGGAAGGAAGGATACAATGGGAAATGTAGACAATGTGAAGTAAAATATATCAATAATAATTTATCTTTAAAAAAAGCTTATGATGCCCAAGAAACACTTCAAAGTCTTCACTGTTGGTGGTGGGAATCAATTCTGGTTTGTTCTGATGTTAGCCAGGTGCTCTCATGAGCCTCTGAATCCTAGTGTGAAGAAGCCTAGTGTTACTAAGTGGGTCTGGTCAAAGGCACACATCTCTGGCTTATGATAGAATTCATGTTGGAGACATTATTTTGAAACCTTGAATACCTAGAACACATATGTATGTACCTTAAGTAGAAAGAAGAGATTGCCATGAAAGTACACCATGACAAACTGGTTCAGGACCATAGCCACACACCTAGAGTGGGAAGGGTCTTTGGAGATAACCTAGTTCAGGTTCTCATTTTATAGTCGGAGGACAGAGATTGAATGGCTTACCTGAGGTCACATAGAGAGGGAAGAAAGTCAGGAGTTGAAATCAGGTCCTCTGTCTCTACTGTGTCTATCCCACCATGCTTCTTTAGGTCTGTAGGTACCTACTGATAAACTATGACAATGTGGTTGAGTTGATGACTGACACAAATATTCTGTGATGACCAAAATACCCATAATAAGTACAAAAGTTAATTTTCCATTCATATCCTATCTCAATCAGGGTGCAGTTACAGGCATCTCTCCCTTCATCTAATGCGCGCACACACACACACACACACTACACACACACACACACACACACACACACACAAACACACACACGCATACAATCAGCTTGTCCTAGACTTCTGATATCTTTCTCAGAATTTTTACATGCTTTTTGGAGGGGGGAAGGTAGGGCAATTGGGGTTAAGTAACTTGCCCAGGGTCACATGGCTAATATTTGTGTTAAGCATCTGAGGTTAGATTTGAATGTAGGTCCTCCTGACTCCAGGGCTGGTGCTCTATTCACTGTGCCACCTAGCCACCCCAAGAATTTTCAATATTAATGGACAGCAGTTTGTGCTAGTTCTCTCATTAGGGTCATGACGGTTAATTCAAAGGCTTATGGTTTCTTCTTCTAGTCTGGAAAAAGAATGGGACCTTGTCTGGTGATGAAGAAAACCTGGCAAAGACTTTCTATTAAGCCTCTCTGTGTCTATTCCCAAATCACCTTGCCTCACTTATTCAGTCCATGCTTGAATATGTTCCTGGAGAGGGGAGGTTGCTAGAAAGATGTTAATGGAGCAATTATATACATTAATAGGATTATTTGGGTAGCCAATGGCATAGGGGTTGGATACGGAGATTCAAGAAACCTCCCATTCAATCTCTGTTGGGAAAGGTCCATACCCTCATAGTCCAATACATAAGGGAACTGTATTACTCCAATCATTGTGGCCTTAATAATGTTGGGTCAGATAACACTGTTCATAGCCAACAATACCATCTTTTTTCAGTTGTTTCTGCTTAATAACTTCATACTGATTGCTTGCCGTTAGAATACATGCTCCCTGAAGACAGGGTCTTCTTCACTTGAAATTTGAAGTGCAATGCCTTATATATACTGCCTGATACAGAGTAGTTTCTTAATTGATTGCTTTATTGATTATTCATTCTGGAAAGAGAGGCAGCATAACCTTCCTCCTTTCTTTGCAGAAGTGGAGGAACATGGGTGTGTAACGCCACGCACACCGCCACACTCAATTGATACATTGCTTAATGTCTTTCTTTTTCTTTCCTTTTATTCTTTGTTATAATAATATAAATATTATTAATAGTAATGATAATAGCATTTATAGAGAGGTTCGATGTTTGCAAAGTTCTTTACTAATATTATGTAGTTCAATCCTGTTGGTATATTGGTGTTATTTTTAGCACCATTTTACAGATGAGGTAACAGGCCTTTAGAAGTTAAATCACTTGCCTTGGGTAGCACAGCCAATGAATGTTTGAGGCTATATTTGAACTCAGATCTTCTTGACACCAGTTCCAGGCTCTATTAACTCTGCTACTTGGTTTGTCAAAACTCTATGCATTGTGTCACACTGTTTTTAAAAGGAGTTTAATATTTGGAAAAAAATGAATTGACTTGAATTAAGGAAATGGAGTTCCCATTTTATGGTGTATAATTTTTTAAAAAGTATTTATTAAGAGCCTAATACATGTCAGGCACTGTGCAAGCTATTAGGGACAAAGATAAATGAATAGGAAGATAAATAAACAGAAGTGTGTATGTGTTTGTGTGTATGTGTGTGTGTGTGTGTGTATATGGAGAGAGAGATAGAGAGAGAGATTCAGAACTGAAATAGTCTCTAGCCTCAAGAAACTTATATGACATTGGAGAGACACAATGCACACATGTACTAGTACACGTATTTGTACACATACATATGCATAAAATATAGAAGGGTGATTTGGGGGAGGGAAGGAGTATGAGTGTTAGGGAGTCCCTCGGGGTCAGTTAGTTGCATCAGGTAAGGCCTGATGTAGTTCTTGGTTAAGCACTTCCTCCAAGCCTGGAAGGAAACTAGAGAATCCCAAGAGGCAGAGTTGAAGGATGTGTGAATTTCAGATATGGTTATCAATAATTTATAGCCCCTGCCCTCGAGGAACTTACATTTTGCTGAATCTGACCATATAGAATGAGCTACCTCTTTGAAACCATCTTTGGTCAATTCTAATTAATTTTGGTTGTAGAAATGATGCTTGTCAGTTTTAACAGCAAATTTCCTGCAAAAAATTACAATGAAACTAATCTGCCAGCAGATGACCTTGAACTAACTCCATCCGTGATTGCCTCTTTGTTCTCCATGCTGCTCATTTCTTTGGTTAAATCTCTTTCTCTCTTGTACAAAAGATAGAGGGGGGTCAATGGGCAACCTACCAATTATTGTCACTTGATCATATTAAGCTGAGTGCTTCAGTTATTTCAATTATTGTTCTCTCTTTCAGATTTTCTTTCTTTCTTTCTCTTTTTTTTTGGTCAGCTCAACTAGACCAAAGGACTAGAGGGAAGGAATAGACTACTTTCACTCAAAACAAATAAATACACACACCTTAAAACAGAGCTGGGAACACCATCGGAGCTCTATAGATTTTTTTTTCAATGAGTGAAATTCAGAAGAAAAGCATCTAAATATATTTTGTGCCCAACTGTGAAATTTGAGTGTTCAAAAAGGGATAGAAAGGGTGTGATGCAAGGGGGTTTACGTCTTGGTCAGAGGGAAAGAAACTTTAGGTACCTGTAGCATGAGGTAATCTATGATGTATTCATGGCAAATTATCAAGCTTCTTGAGAAGCTAAAAGAAGATATCTTTTAGACAGTTTTTACCCAATCTTGATGAATGTTTTTCTGATGAGTTAAGATTATTTAACATGCCAGAGGGGAAACAAGAACAACAACTAACATGTATGTTGTGCTTCCTATGTGCCAGGTACACTGTGCTAAGTGTTATATGATGAAGATTTCATTGTGAAGAGAATAGAATTGGAGTCAGAAGCCCTGACCTTACATCTTGGCTCTGTCACTTAGCCCTTGGGTTATCATGGGTCTGCCTATTCATCTGTTTGGGCCTCTCCTCTCCTGTCTGTGAAATGCCCTTGTTAGACTTTGCTGTCCTCATGCTTCCTTTGCCACACTACATTGGAACCAAAACAGGCCCCTCACTCTGCCCCAATCGTGTTCTACTTGGTTTTGTCTCTACATCTAGAATGTCACCTACCCACCTTTTGCCTGGTGAATTGTGATGTAAACCTGCCAAGACCATGGATCAAATAAGATAATATGAATATAGATAAAGAGATCAATAAATGGACAGCTCTGTGGCACAGTGGAGAGAGCACCATGCCTGAAGTCAGGAAGGTTGATCTTTCTGAGTTCAAATATGGCCTTAGACATTTACTGTGTGACCCTGGGCAAGTCACTTAACTCTGCTTCAGTTTCCTCATCTGTAAAATGAGCTAGAGAAATAAATGGCAAGCGACTCCAGTATCTTTGCCATGGAAACCCCAATGAGGTCACAGTGTTGGTAATGACTGAAATGACTGAAAAACGAAAGAGATAAAAGGGGACCCCAAAGAACAGGAGGGAAAGGAAATGCCCATTGACTGGGGAAGGTCCCAACAAAGTCTGGTCCATGAATGTAATGGAAGAATACTCTGCTGTAAGAAACAATGAATATGACGTGTACAGAAGCACACAGAACAATCGATAGGGATGATAAAGGTATCTACCTCCCACGGTTGCTGTGAGGCTCCATTGAGATAATAATTGTAAAGCCCTTAGCACAGTAACTAGCACAGAATCAGCACTATGTAGATATTATTATTGTTGTTGTTGCTGTTGTTAATATTGTTTTTATTATATGAACTGATGCTGAGTGATGTAAGAAGAACCAAGAAAAGAATATCCATAGCATTTAAACCATTGACTTACAAAACCACCTTCATCACATTGCTATTCTTTTCCTCAGCTCTGGAATTCATCAATGTCAAAGTTTTCGCATAGTGATTGATGTGAATAAATGAAGATTTGCATGACAAGCAGTCAGATGTTGTGAGCCTTGTTTTAGAGATGAAAATTTCATTATCTCAGAGTTGGAAGGAATCTCAGAGATAAAGAGACCTTTTCCACAACTGGAGAAGAATCTCCTCAGCAACATTCTTGATAACTCTCATTAGAGTTTTAGTTTTGCCTGAAAATATGAAGCCTAAATTTTTACCCTTTATTTTCCCTATATGGTACAATTTCTGTACTCTGAGATCAAGTGGTACAATTCATCTTTTCCATGACTCAAAGTGGTTAGCTGAATCTGTGATCTCAATGATGTGGACATTCCTTTCAATGATATAGATCCTAACCTATCTGTGCCTACCCATCCTGTAGATGTCTTGTTTATTCTCTTCTAAGTTTGCCAAAGATGGTCTACTCAACATGTTGGGGGGTTTCCTCAAGCTACCATTCCTTACTCTTACTTTGTGGTCAGCCCATGTCTTTTTCATCCTATCATATTCTTCTCTGAAGACAGCTTTTATTCCTGTTGTTCATTAAAGATCATCATTTATTGTGTGACAATATGATCACACTCATAATTGCCCTCTGCATGATATTAATTTCAGTTTTTTGGAGACTGTATTCCATGTATTAAAGTAAAAAAAAAAGGCCCGTATGACTTCAATATTGATATTAAATCATGGAGCTTTGTCTCTGGGAGAAATTCAAGGTAATTCATTCTGCAGTTTTCTGAAGGCAACCCAACTCACTCTCCCCCCATTTTTTTTCTTGTAAGAACTTGTCCATTTTTATTACTTGTCCCAGATACACATACTGATAGAAAAGATCTGAAAGTTGTCCATCAAATTGTGTGTCATAATTTTGACAATCCACATTCTTCATCTACTCAGACTTTCTTATGTCAGTGATTGACTTGGACCCTGATGAGTAGCTATGAGTCCTTTCTGGAAGAGCCTGAAGTGTCTTGAGGGGATGATGCTCCCAGAATAATTCCATCTGCAACTAGGAGTAGATGGGAATTTTGCCATCCACTTCAACTTTGACTCTGCCTGGATCTTTTCTATCATAGTTGCAAACTTTTCTGGTGAAACTGCATTTTCCCATTTTATGTCTTGCCTTGTATTGATGGTCAGAAAGTCACTGAACAAGATTGTTTCAATTATAATATCTTTCAGGGAATCTTGAATGACTTTTGATGCATGAAGGAGAGATACTTTGTTAGAAGAAAACCTTATCCATGTGGTAACTCTTTAGATACTGGAAAACAGACATCATGAACCCTATGTACTAAATATTCTCTTCTTCAGGTTAAACATCCCCATGTCCTTCAACCAATATTTTTATGACATGATCTCCTGTCCCCTCACCATTCTGGTTGCGTCAAGAAGAGGATGAAGAAGCACCAGTCAGTGGAAGGTGTGAAAATTTGAACTAAGGTCTCCTGACTCTCTTTCAAGGCTAAACCAACTAGACAATGCTCATTAATCTGGCCAGTATCACGACTGAAGTCCCAGGAGGTAATAGATAACAGGTCATCCTATTTCATGCCCACTGCTTCAAGATAAAATAGCTGTTAGACTTAATAATTCCCACTATAAATCTCCCTTCGATGAGGATCTTGGTTATGCAACTACTGTTATATTTATGACAATGACCTTAATTATTAATGTGGTTTTTCCACTGTCTCTGAATATACTTCATCAACCATATGGGTGCAGAAAAGAGCTGACAAACCTCTACCTCTCCCACAGTAATGAAGACCCTGAGGAGAAAGGGGGATGTTCAAGCTGTGGCAGGAAGGAAAGGTGGGGGTATGGTGTGTCTGTCCTCACTGTTTCTCATGAGGCTTCTTCTTTTCATTAAGAACACTGAAGGCACTTGAGGCCATGGACAGGCCATTTCCCACTCTCTCCCCCTTTTCTTCTTTCTCCACTTCCTTCTGCTTTTCATCTGCTTCCCTTTCATCTCTCTTTTTAATATTGCTAATATGAGAGAGAGACAGAGAGAGAGACAGACAGACAGACAGAGAGACAGAGACAGAAAGAGACAGAGAAGAGAGACAGAGAGAAGAGAGAGAGAGAGATACAGGAGAAAGATAGACAAAAAGAGAGAAGAGAGAGAGGGTGGACGGAGGGAAGGAGGGGGAGAGAGAGAGAGACAGAGGAAAGACAGAGAGAGAAGGGAGAAGGACAGACAATCAGAGACAGAGACACACACACACACAGAGGGAAAGACAGGAAGACAGACAGAAACATAGGGAGACACAGAAAGAGCACTAAACTTCTCATTTTGCAAGTGAAGAAACCAAGACCCAGAGAAAGTAAGTGAATTTAGTCTTAGTAAGTCATTGGCAAATCTAGAATTTGAACCCAGGCTTTCCTACTAGAAATCCAGTGTTCTTCCCATTATACCCTCAGCCTTGTCTTCTCCCAGTACCTTGGGATATCCCATAACACTAAGGTCACTTTTCATAATTCATAGTCCCATATATTTTACCACTTTTGTATAGATGGGGTTATCGACCTCATGCTTTGGTTTGTCCAGTCTGCTGAGTTTCACTCCTCTTCTCAATAAACCTCAATGGCTTCCTATTAGCTCTAAGATCAAGAACAAAGTTCTTTTCCAGGCTTTTTTCCTCCATTAATTCTGTTCACTGATCACCATAGTCGAGAGAAATTGTTCTTTGTATTCCTCATCCATGCTATTTCATTTCCCATTTCCAAGCCTTCATATGCATTCTTCTTGTGTGTGGCCTCTAGAGCAGCAGAATGAATGAAGCCTGACCAACCCAGAACCCGGGGAACACCTGGTATGCTGAGAGAACAGAGGCTTGAATCCTAGTTCTACTGCTTTCTAGCTTGATAACTTTGGTCAAGTCTTTTTACTTCTATGAGTTTCACTTTCCTAATATGTAAAGTGAGGGAGTTACAAAGAGGTCAAAGATAGAAAAAAACTCTCATATTAAAATAAATAGTAATAGCAGTACTGTTGTGGTAGCGAAAAGAAAGAATAGAATCGAAAGGTTCTCATTGATTCAGGAATGGGTGGACAAAACATGGTATACAATTATAATGCAGTAACACGACATAACATGACGTGACATGACGTAGCATAACACAAAATAACACAACACAATATAGCATAATGAAATATAATACAATACAATTGATACAATAGAATACAATGTAACATAATGTGAAGCGACGTGCTGTTATGTAATGTAACATAACAATGTGATAATCTAATATAATATAACCTAATTATTATAATATAACCTAACACGCCATGCCATGACACGACACAACATGACACAACATGACACAACATGACACAACACGATATAACATGACATGATATGATGTGATATAGAAAATACTACGCCATTAGAAAAGAGACATGTGAGAGTTCAGAAAGCGTGGGAAGGCTCTGTATGAACTTGTGTGAACATAAAGCGAAACCGAGAGAACAATGCACCGGACTACAACGGTACGAATGAAAACACCGCAAATGGAAGAGCGAAGCTTCATGGCAGATGGAGCTCTGGGCCTAGAGGCAGGAGGACCTAAGTTTGAATCTAGTCACTGACACTTCCTAGGTATGTGACCTTGGGCAAGTCACTTAACCTCTGTTTGCTTTAGTTTCCTCATCTGTAAAACGGGGCTCATAATAACTCCTCCCTCCCAGGGTTGTTGTAGGGATCAAACAAAATAATAAATATAAAGTGCTTAGCAGCACCATGACTGGCACACAGAAAATACTATATAAATTTAGTTGTTATTATTATTATTGTTAATAATAATAATAATAATAGTCCATGACTTTGATTAATTGTCATGACAATTATTTTTGGTGCTGGAGAAGAGGGACTGAAATGTGTGTCTGCTATCCTTTTATTAGGGACCTGATGGCAGTATGGATGCAGAATGTGGTATATTCTAGTCATTGCAATGATTCCTTTTGCTTAAATACTTTTGCCTTTGTACATGCCACCCCCCATGCGTGTAATGTTTCTCTCTTCCCATGTCTCCCTCTACTGATTTCTAACTTCCTTCATGACCCAGCCAAATATGTTGCACCTTACATGGGGACATTAGGTTTCCCTTCATACCCTTAACCCTACTCTCAACCAGTGTTACTAGCTGCCTTCCCTCACAGGTTATATTATATTAAGGTATAACACTATGTTATGTTACATCACATTAATTACCTCCCCTCACTCCCCTCTTTCTATGCCTTTTTAAATATTTACTTATCATATTTTTCCCCAGTGAAGTGAAAGTTCCCTGAAGAAAATAATTGCTTTGATTTTTTTCACCTTTGTAAATCTAGGGATTAGTAAAATGATCAGAAAAGAACTGAGGTCTAATAAATGATTATTGATTTTAACGGAATTGGATGAGATTTTTTACTTGAGAAAGTTCAAGGTGAGTTGTTAAGCAGAAACAGCTATTGTACAAATACAAAAGGAAATTTAAAAAATAAAATAAGGGATTTGGCTATAGAATCATTAAAATTTCTGCAGCTCTAAATTCTTAGATTTTTGATACTATGTCCCCCATCAGACTTTGAGCTCCTTGAGGGCAGGGACTGTCCTCTACCTCTCTTTGTATCCCAATGCTTGGCCCCTTACCTGACAGCAGAAGGTACTTAATAAATGTCATTATCCCCACTCACCACAAGGCTGAGATTAGAAAAATTCAGCAGTTTTTACCTCCTCTCCATAAGGGAGGAGTGAGCTCTATCATCTTTCTCTTGGATTAGAGCCCTGAGGCTAAGCATCAGCTCATTTGCAAACTGCATGCAGTCATCATAGTAAGAGAAAAGGGATTTCTCTTTCAAAGGGAGAGAGGTTTTTCAATGCACCAACATCTCTGTTCCAAGTCTTTGTTGGACTTAGGGTTAGAAAGTCCACTTTCACTCCAGCCATTTCTTAGTTGTTACCCGACATTCCTACTTGAACTATTATTTAATAAGAAGGGTTAGGAAGTAGTGTTTACTTAGGATTGTAAAGGATTTTAAGGCTGTAAGGGACTTTACATTTATTGTTTCATTTGATCTCATAACAGGCTTATGAAGTAGGCACTTCTATTATCTCCATTTTATAAATAAGGGAAACTGAGGATGAGAGAGGTTAAATGACTTACCCAGGGTCATACAACTAAATAAGTTTCTAAGTCAAGAACTCAAATTAAAATTAAATTAAATGAAAACAAAGCTAAACAAACAAACAGCAACAGAAACAAAGGACTGTGTGGGTCTGAGGAAACTTGGCTTTTTCCTTTCCTTCAATCCTCCCTGTGCAGATGAATGGAAGGCAAGAATGAAAACAACCAAGAAAACAAATGAAAAAGCCATGTAGACTTTCCCAGAGGCATTATCTTCCAATCTCCAATTTGGAATTCCGACTTTTCTTAGACAAATGATCTGGCACCATACTCCTTTGGCTCTGGGCCACCTCTCACTTGATTCAAATCACAGGGCTTAGGACAGAGGATGTAATGATAAAAAGGAATGCAAGCCTGCTTGTCCAAGAACTTATATTTGACAGGTGGAGAAACCTAAGTCCTACATTTCAGAGTCACCAAATTCTGGACAGGATCAAAGCTGGCTTTGTGCACCCACCCCTGCACATACCTACAGGTGTGTGTGTCTGTGTGTGTATGTATGTGTGTGTGTGTGTGTGATTGCTCCATATGCCTCCCTTCTATGTCTGCCCAATTCTTTTGAATGTATGTGTCCGTCTCTTTCTTATGATTACTGACTCTCTGCTTCCCTCCCCAACCCCCCAAACCCAGTCTCTTTATGTCTAACTCTGTGCCTGCCTGTTCCTTTTTGTCTTTACATGTTTGAATTTTTCCATATGCCTCTACTCTTTCTCTGTTTCTGTTTGTCCATCTCTGTCTCCCCCTTTGTCTCTGCTTTTGTCTCTGACTCTTTGTTTCTGTCTCTTCCTTTGTCTATCTCTGTCTCTGTCTCTCTCCTCTGTGTCTGTCTGTCTCTCTCCATATTCCCAAGAGTGTTATAACCCCAGACCCTTGAATCTTGGCTATTGCTTTCTTTCAGCTGCATATGAATCCCTTCGATAATGATCACATTCTCTTCTGCCTCCTTAGCCTTTCCTGGCTGTGGTTTTTCTTCTTCCTTTCAAGAATATTAACTGATCATTCAGCACAGCGGGTATATCTGTTCCCAAGCCCAGAGCCAGACAGTGCCAGGAACGTGAGGATGTCTGGCATTTCTAAGGGGAATATTCCAGATTCTTTCTGCTACAGCCAGTACTAAAAGCTTCTCCTACATATACTAAGCCCCTCTGCATATCAATTGGAGGATGTCACATGGAAAATTTCTAGAGGTTTCCCTCATTGCCAAATATTCAGGAAAGGGTAAGAAAGATGTCATGTATTTCATATTAAAAAATAGCTAAATTCTCTTATCCTATAATGCCTCAATTTACTAGAAAGATATCACAAGGAGAGAAAAAGCTAGGAAGAGAGAGAGGAGGAGGGGAAAGGGGAGAGAGGGGAAAGGAAAGACAGAGAGAGTAAGAGCACATGTGTAGAGAGCACA
>JAQQSW010001431.1:0-18351 GCA_028646575.1 Pseudocheirus occidentalis
GTAAGTGTCTCCTGTCAAATTTGAACTCAGGTCTTCCTGCCTCTGGGCTCAGTGCTCTGCGCATTGTGGCACCAGCTAGCTGCTCTTCCTCTAAGACAATGCTCAAGCACCATCTTCTGCATGAAGCTGTTTCTGATCCCCCTTCACCACAGGCAGGTCTCCCTTCCCAAGAGCCTTGTATTTCCTGTGTATATATTTGCATTTATTCATCCCGTGTTTATGTTGTGTATACACACACACACATAACACAATCACATATAGTCACCTGCAATAGAATAAAAGCCCTTTGCCAATCAGGAAAACTCCAAATGGGGTCACAAAGCATCTGACATGACTGAGCTGACTCAAGTACAAAAGTACCAACTCTGTGCCGAGCGTGATGCTAAGCAGAGGTTGTTTTGTAATTTGCACGTCTCTCTCCAGCCCCTAGTGGAGCTCCCGGCACATACTTGGCTATTAATAAATGTTTGCTGATTGACTGATGGAATCCAACTCTCATATTTTACAGATGGGGAAACTGAGGCCCAGAGAGGTGGACCTAGGACTTGGCTAAGGAATGGAACTGGAAATGTTTGAGGCAAGATTAGACCCTAGGTTTTTTTTTTTACTCCAGGGCTAGTGTTGTGCCTCTTTATCCTTTATAGGGGTTTGAGGAATGGTGATGGACAGCCCCTTTTGTATCCTCTCCTTGTTGAAATGTCAGAGCAACAGAGTGGACCCCTGGAGGAGGACTCATGGAGGACCACAGACAAGATGAGGGAGGGTGGATGGGCCACAGTATGAACCCTTGGAGGGAGCAGCCGCATAGATGAGCTCATAGACTTACCAATATATGATAAGGGGAGTAGCTCTCAGCCCAAAGCACCTCTCGCTGTGCATTCTGTGTTGGGGCCCAGGCCATGTCCCATCTGCCTCTTTGATCACCATCGTCATGGACTCCTGGATGCTAAGAGACAAATCCTCCCACCTGGAGGGCATGCAGCCTGTGGTTTGGGCCCCCAAAAGGTCTTCTTTCAGGCTCCAGTGAGGCGTCCCCTGTGCCCCATCCTCAGCTGGGCAGGCTGTTTCCAAACTGCACTTTCCCCTGAGTATAGACAAACCAGAGTGGAGCTGGTTGTGAGATAGCAAGGCCCAGAAGGGGGAGAATAATGTCGCCATTAAGATCCTTTCTGTGAGTGCGCCTGGGAATGCGCACAGCCAGCCCCTCTTGACGTCAGTGGTTCCTGGCTGCTGATACCTCAGGGCACAGCTTGGCCCTGGCTGAATTGCAAGGCCTGCCACGTCCCGTCATCAGCAGCTCTGGGCTGCTGACAGCACACAAGTTGCTCTGACTTGAATACTCTGTCTTAGTAAATTATGCACATATTTCCCTTGGCCACGAGATCCCAACACAACGTTTTCATTTTGTTGGGCCTGCCCAGAGTGGAATGTGGGGACCATGACTGGGGCTCAGTGTGTACAGAGGAATGTGCCAGGAAGTGCCCAGCAGCCAAGCATCACAGCAAGGAGAAGAAAGCCAGTGGGAAAGGGTGAGTGCTCTTGTTTGGGAAGGGTCTGGGTCAGAGATGATTTTGAAGCAAAGGAGACTGAGCCTCGTGGGCATGAAAACGTGATACCATATTGGAATGGATAGAGATTGCCCTGGAAAATAAGTTACAGGCTTAAAAAGATCACTCTGAAAGGAAAATGGCATTACCATCAGCATATGCTGAAGCATAATTACATAATTTGTCTACATGAAGCCTTTCCTGATCCCTTCAGATGCTAATGCCCCACCACTAATCTCTTGGGGGTAATAATAATTGATTAATCCAGACCTAGTCCTCCCTCCTTCTCTCTCCCTGCCTCTCCCTCCCTCCCTCCTTTCTTCCTTCCACTCCCCCATGTTTTTTCTCCTCTCGTCTCCTCCTCCTCTTCCTCCTCCTCCCTCCTCCTCCTCCTCCTCCTCCTCCTCCTCCTCCTCCTCCTCCTCCTCCTCCTCCTCCTCCTCCTCCTCCTCTTCTTCCTCTTCTTCTTCTTCCTCTTCTTCTTCTTCTTCTTCTTCTTCTTCTTCTTCTTCTTCTTCTTCTTCTTCTTCTTCTTCTTCTTCTTCTTCTCTCTCAATCTGTCTCCCATTCTGGGAGTTTAGTGGACCTAGTACCATAATGATCAGGATAGGAACTCTAACCTGCTACATTTCTGGCCTGGGTCAGTCCTTAGTTCCCTCCTTCAACAATCTGTTGCCCATCCCCACCTCCTCCCATCCCCAAGACTCACTTTATTGATGTCAAATTTTGCAAGGACACCAGAATGATTTAGCTTCTCTGTGGCAAAGTATTTCCTGGCTTCCTTCCCCCTTCTATTTCACTTAAAAGCTTTGTTTTGTATATTATCTTCCCTACTAGATCATAAACTTCTTGACCACAGAAAATATTTTTCTTTTTCATATTTGTATCCCTAGGGTTTACCACAATGCTTGGTATGTAGTAGGTGTTTAATAAATGTTTAATGACTGATTTCAGAAAATGAAATTGAGACCCATGGAGGTTGAGTGACTTGGTCAAGGTCACACAGAAAGTAAGAAACAGAGCAATAATTGGGACCAGGACTTCTTACTTAAAACCCCACCACCATTTCTATTACTGCCTCCTACAGTTCAGTGGATTGAGGAAGTAGAAAGAGGCCAAAGCCAGAGTTTAGAGTTCAGTCTCAGGAGAACAACAAAGATAGGACAGGCATAAAGAACTTCCACTGTCCAGTATCACCAGCAGCAGGACAGCACCCCCTCCCCTCCCCATGTCATGCATCATCAAGAGGGATCAGTTAGAGTGCCACCATGGTATGGGTGAGAGAAGCACAGAGTCCACCCGCTATTAGTGTTTTCACTCCCTCACCAAAGTAGCTTGAATTAGTTTTATTTCCAGTATGTACATGTATTTACATGTGAATGTGTTGTCTCTTTCATTAGAAGGTAAACTTGAAGGGGAGGACTATTTTTTTTTATATCTCCATGGTTAGCACAGTACCTGAAGCATTGAGGGTGCTTAATCTTGTTGACTCTTTGAACCAAGCTTAAAAGATCTGCTTCAGGGGTCCTATCAAAACAGACAACTTGGTGAGGTGGGAATGTGAAGAAATTCCAAATGGCCAGAAAATGTAGTCCTCCAGGGAAGGGTGAAATGGTCTGTGGATGGAGACAAAGTGGAGGCAGCTTTGAAGTCCAACTGGGGAAGAGTTGGTCCTAGCTAGGGGAGGGGCAGGAGAGACTTTCCCAAACCTTGGCTGGGATGATGGATGGATGGAATGATGCCAATGTCTCATGATGACAAAGATGATGACAACAAGCAGCAGAGAGGAGTGGACAGAAGGTTGGCCTCATTTTGAGGTAGACCTGCTCATCTCCTGCCACTGACATGGACTGGATATGTGACCATGGATAAGGCACTTAAACCTCTCAGTGTTCCAGCCAGCTCTCCAAGACTAGGAGTTACAAAAATGTTGCAGATCTGCACCAGTGGAAGGTGTTTCCATGCTGGGAGTGTCTTATATTCGTGAATCATCGTTAGAGATGAAAGTAACCATGACAGCAGCAGCAGCAGCAGCAACAATTATCATGAAAGTGTGGGATAGAGGATAGAGAACTGACCTTGGAGCCAGAAAAACCTGGGTTCAAGTCCAGACTCTCATATATCCTGACCCAATGACTCCAGGCTTCTTCTTTGGAGGGCTCAAGGCAAGTCTCCAAGACCATAAGTTGTAGAGAGGGCCAACGTGGACCATTAGAGGGAGCTTTCTCTCCTGGAATTCCCCATGCCAATGAAATCAGGAGGTCATTCCTATCCATCTTCTAACAAAGATGGCACCAACAGTATCCAAAAAAGTTCCCGTTTCCAAATTGCTTTAATGTTTGCAAAGGGCTCTACAGATATTACCTCCTTTGATTCTCACAACCACCCTGGGAGACAGATGCTTTGATGATACCCATTTTACAGATGAGGAAATGGAGGCTGAGGGAGAGAATGAGGAGACTTGCCTAGGACTGCATAACTATTAAGTGCTTGAGGTGAAGGTGACCAAGTTGGCAGCTATAGATGAGAAAACTCTGCCTGGGTTCCATCCTCCCATGTACAACAGAAGAAATTGATTGTGAGGAGGAGTAGGACCGGGAAAGTGGCTCCTAGGGCCCCCCTGAGCATTTCTTTCTATCCCATATCACTTTGGAATCATCCCAATGCTTCCCTAAAGTGCCTTTGGGGTCCTTGGCCTCAATTCTTCTCCTTTCTCCTTCCTGTATGGCCAGATTAGGGCATTGTTCCTCTTCCGTGGGAAGAAATTGATATTATTTACTGATATTCATAGAATACCTGCAGGCTTCAGTAAATTTACTAAACTCTTGCTAAATCCAAACCTCACAAGGAAATGACTATAGCTATAATACCCCCAAATTACAGGGAAACTGAGGTTTGGAGTGATTAGATGGTTTGTCCAAGGTCCCTTAGTTCACTGTATCAAAGATGTAGAATATTAAAGAGCTTTAGAGGCCATTTATTTTGATCTCTTCATTTTACAAGTGAGTAAACTGAGGCCTGGAAAGGCAAAGACACTTGAGCAGGGTTACACAGCTAGTTAATGTCAGAGGAGTGACCTTAACTCAGGACCTCAATTGAAATCCAACGCTCTTCCTAGTGGAACATACCACCAAAAGACCATACTGTAGAAGAAGTAGAAAACACAGGATTAGGTCAAGAGTGATCCCATTTTGTTGCCTTACCGAGGAGCTACTAATTTTTTTCACCATTCAGTACAGTGAGTGTCAGAAATGAGATGTGAGCCCAAGATACGTCGCTGACTCCAGGCCAGTGCTCTCTCTGCTACAGCAGGCTGTTTTAATGACTTGGTCCAAACAGGAATCTTTAAGTAATTAGGGCACCATATTTTGATAAAGGAGAATAATTAAAATAAAGATGAATGAGAAGAGCAAAAAGCCTTCAGTCCTAATGCAAATGAACATGATTCAAAGAGAATTGCCTTTTTTTGCAAATGAATCTTAGAAGTTTGTGGGTGAAACTTGGAAGACAAATATTCCATAAGCAAAAGTAAGTATAATCTGTAAATGCAGATAAGATCAATTAATTTTAGCAGCAAAATGAGTAAATCAATGATTTTCAAAACTTAGTAATTTGGTAACCATTAGTCTCATTAGTCTTTCTGTTTTAAACTTAATTATTCCAATATGGAAGCAGATTGGAGACCCTTCCAGTTCTTAACCTATGATGGTAGGCAGTATAATTTATGGAAAGCTTGTTCTTGGGTTAATTACATTCAAAACTTTGCAACCACAAACTGAGGAATTGGAACTGAAATCTCAATGACTCCCCTAGAAAAAGGGGCTTGTTGGGTTATGGCCCTGGTGTGGTCCTGAGCTTTTCCATGGAAGTACTGATCTTCAGATTTTTCTTTTTCTTTTGTTTTATCTTCTTTCAGATGTAAGAATGGATTGAGTCTGGGATAGTCTCTGGAGATGCCTGTGGTGGGTCAGAGTTTATGAGTTCTACTCATTGTATCAGTTTTTTCTCTCTCAGAGGAAATACAGATGAAGTCCTCAAAATGTCAGACTCATCTTTCCACCTGTTGGATGACTGACTCTGCTTATGGATAACTCATCCTGTTTGAAAAGTCACTTTGGCATCCCTATGGCCCTGCAAAGGAACATCCAACAATTTTCTGTTTTTTTTTTAAATTTCCCCTGGACTTGGGATATCCCTGGGTAAGGGAACTCCCAATATGGAAACTATTTCTACTGATACACATCAGTAATTAATCTGAATCTTCTAGCCTGGGTCACTGCGCTGAAGTGGCTTGCCTAAGGTCACACAGATAGTAGATGTCTGTGGCAGGGGCAGGAAGCCAGGTTTTACAAGGGCTGGTCCTTTGTCAACTGTGCTATGTGTAACAGAACAAACTGTTAAGCATAGATTGAGAGCAGAGTGTGGAGATAAGGGGACACACAAGAACATTTGTTTTCCTGGAAGCACCAAAGTCAGACAGACCTACCCCAGAGGAGGACAGAGTGTCTTCCAATAGGTGGTTAGTTGGGACTGGTCATGAAGCAGAGGAGTAAGAGGCTTACCTAAGCTTATTCGTTCCATAGAAAGCTTGTTGACAGACTCAACATCCAGAGAACCTTTCCAAGTACTGGAAACATCTGTTAGCACAAGTTCAAAACCAAACAAACCCTGAGGCCTTCTAGGTAATGGAAAATTAGCCCATGAGCTGCAGAACCCCAGGCTCTGCCAGCTAGACCTACCTATGCCTGCATCAGAATGCTCTCAGTTCCAGAGGGGTCAGCTGTGGAGGGGAAGGCTGTGCATTCCTTAGGAGACAACAGGTGCTGGATTTAGAAATGGAGTCTGGTTAGTGGTAGCTTAGTATATTTAGCATTTTGTTATGTAAGAGTAGGTGTGCTAACCATGGTCAAGAAGAGCAGTGTTCAAATCCTAATGGTGATGCTGGATGAATGACCCAGAGACCCATTTCACTACTTCTCTTGGCATCAACTTTCACATCTTCAAAGTGGGGCTACTAGGGTTGTTGTGAGGCTCAAACACTAAATTTAAAGCACTATAGAAACTCAGCTATTGTATTATTATGATTGAAATTCTTAATAGACGTCTATGTTAGACAGTCCTGATTGCACCCCCTAATGGTAGACTTACTAAAAGGACTTAAAACAGAAAGATAGCATTGGGAAGAACCACAGAACATAGAGTAACTGTCCTGGGAGATAAAACATAGAATGTCTAGAAGACAGAACCATTAAAGTCATTTTCCTAAAGCACAGATCTGACCATGTCACCCCTCTACTCAATAAACTAGTGACTCCCTATTGCCTCTGGAATCCAATATGAAATGCTCTGTTTGGCATTCAAAGCCGCTCATAACCTGCCCCCTCCACCTTTCCTGTCTTCTTACACCTTACTTATACATTACACACATGGGGAAATCCAGAAATCCAGGGACAGTGCCTCCTGGGTATGACCCTCTGTGTTGCAGCTCCAGGCATTTTCTCTGGCTGTTCCCCACCCCTGGAGTATTCTTTTGCTTCTTGACTTCTCCAGCTTCCTTTAAGACCCAGTTAAAATCCCTTATTTTACGGGAAGCCTTCTCCAGCCCATTTTAATTCTACTACCTTCCTTCTCTTAATTATTTCCTTTTTATCCTTTACATATCTCATTCACTTGCTATCCTCCCCCCCCATCAGACTGTGACCTCTTTGAGGGCAGAAGTTGGCTTTTGTCTCTTTTTGCATCCCACATACTTAGCACAGTGCCTAGCTCACAGTAGGTGCTTAATAAATGTTTATTGATTGATTTGACATTGAAGGGCAGAGGTGGGAGAGACCTCAGGAGTCAGAATATCTGAGCTGGAAGGAACCTTACAACATAGAAAGTCTGAGCTGGGAGTCTGAGAATGAAAAACAGAGTAGAATGTCAGAATTGGGAGGAGCCTTAGAACACAGATCATACTTAGGACCTGAAGTAGGATTTAGTCAACTCCCTCATTTTACATATGAGGAAACTAAGACCTGAAGAAGAAAAGGGACTCCTTCGAGGTGCACAGAAGAATCAGCTGGAATTCACAGCTGGACCTCCGACTTTATTTGACTCCAGGGTGCTTTCCACCAGCCCGGTGCTGAGAGCCAAGAGCATAGAACCCAGACCCAAGTCCTGAAAATGATTTTAGGGGTGGGAGGTGGGGAGCCAGCTCAGCGAGATTTCAGATGCATACTTTTCACTTCATTATTTAGTTAAATGCTTACTATTTCTGCTTAAGTGCTGCTTGGTATTCTGGTAATTGCCAAATCTAATGGCCTTTTCTCAATCTACATCCTTCTTGATCTGTGACAGTGCTGACTGCTCTGTCCTGGTGACCCTCTCTCCTCTTGGAGATTCCTTGACTCTGCTCTCCCTTGGCCCTCTTCTTTCCTGACTGACTGCTCCTTCTCAGTCTCCTTTCTTGGGTGGGGGGCGAGGTGGGGGTGAAGAAATCTATTTTGGACATGTTGCCCATAGGGCAAGCAGTTTGAAACATCTGATAGGCAGGTTGTGATGCAGGACTGGGGCTAGATATATAGATCAGGAAGTCATCTGCATAGAGATGGTTGTAAAACCATGGTACCTGATGAACTCACCAAGATAATGTGTAGGTAAGAGCAAGAGAATGAGCACCTACTATGTGCCAAATGCTGCACTAAACACTTTTTGTAATGCTGTCTCTTTGTTTGATCCTCACCACAAGCATTAGAGGTTGGTGCTATTATTACCCCCCTTTACAGTTGGGGAAACTAAGGCAAGCAGTGGTTAATTAACTTGCCCAGGCCAGTAAGTATCTTAGACTGGGATTTTAATTCAGATCTTTCTGACTCTAGACCCAGTGTTCTACCCTCTATATCAATGACTCAGAGACAAAGAGATCAAAGAGAAGAGAAGCCAGAACAGAACCTCAAAAAACACCCAGTGTGGTAAAGAGGTGATACGGATGATGAGCCCACAAAGGAGACTGAGAGGGAGTGGTCAGATGTGCTACTTGCTGAAAACCCAGAGAAGAGAGGATATCCAAAGCACATTCTTCAAGTCTTCCCAGAACTCAGAAACTTGACGTTATCTTTGCTCTCTTCATGTCCAATTACTTATTAAATCTTAACCTTCCTTCCTCTATGTGAGGAGTTAGATCTTAACTTGGGGTCTATAAACTAAAAAAGAAATCTATTTTGATAGCCCTGTAAAACCTGATTCCCACATCTGCCACTGATATCTGCTAGCTGTGCCACCTTAGGCAAGTCACTTACAAAAGAAATCAATTGGATTTTGTTCATTCTGAAAGGAGCTCCCTAGGTTAGGTTTCATCAGACTGCCAAAGGGGTCCAGGACACAAAGCTCCACATTTTTTCTCAAATTTCCCCCTCTAACTCATTCTCTCTACTTAGAGGGCCATAATCCTGGTCCAGGACCTCATGACCTTTTTGGGGGGATTATTGCAATGATGCTGCCCCTCCACATTGATTTCCCAATCCCATACCTCCTCTCAGCCCTGCCCATCCACAGCTTCCACATAAATGCCAACGTGATACTTACAAAGCAAGGATCTGACCATACCAATCCCTCACTCAACAAACATCAGCAGCTCCTTGCTATTTCTAGACTTCTATATAAGCTCCTCTGTTTGATTTTTAAAGCCCTTACCTTCCTGGCCACAAAAGCTGTTTCCAATGCCACAATAAGGCACTGGCCAAGTTCAAGGTTGATTATTTCCTTGTCTATATTATTGATACCACCACAGTGTAGTAAGACTTAATGGCTTATCCAAGATCACCAAGAGAATACAAACAGTTGGTGGGTAAGACCAAGAGTCTAAGATATTTATCAGAGTTTGGTCCAGAAAAACAAGCCAGGCTTCATCAGCTGAGTCAGATCAAGGTGACTAGAGGAACTGCTAAGTTCAAAGGATTTTGGGAGCTGGAAGAGACTACAGGTCTACAGGCTATCTAGTCCAATCAATCCATCAATCAATCAATCTATCAATCAACCAATCATTGACCAACCAACCAATGATTATTGATTAAATGTCTGCTATGTGCCAGCACTGTGCTGGCCATTCCTTTTACAAATGAGGAAATCACAATTGTGCCTAGAGGGAGGTGATCAGGATGGTGAAGGGCCTTGAGCTCATGCTGGATGAGGATCAGCTAAAGCAAGTGAGGATATTTAACCTGAAGAAAAGAAAGTTTCAAGAGTGGGACCATGATAATCTCCAAGTATAGAAGGACTGTGGCCTATTGAATTTGTTCCATTTGGGCTTAGATGGATAAGGAGATACATAAGACCTGTATCAAGTCCTTATTGCGTGCCAAGTACTGTGCTAAGCCATGACAATACAAAGACAAAAACACCCAAGACAGTCCCTGCCCCTAGGGAGCTTGCACTCTAAGAGGGGAAGAAGATGCAGTAAGGGAGCTGGGGTTGTGGGTGGGGGCATATGTGGAGATGGTTTGGAAGTCAAGTAGAGGATGGAGTCCTGGCAAAGTAAGGTGAGAAATTGGTGCCCTGGGTCCCTGTGTAAAGTCCAGGGTTCCAGTGGCAGGGGATGAGGATGGTGGGCAAAGTGCAGGAAGCATGAAGCAGAACTAGTCAGTGATGAGCAGGCAGAAGCACAAATTTGGATAGAAGGCAGAGATACATGTGGGCTCAGTGCCAGTTGGTGCAATGGATAGAGAGCTGTACCTAGAGGCAGGAAGACTTGAGTTCAAATCCAGCCTCAGATGCTTCTTAGCTGCAGCACCCAGGACAAGTCATGTTACCTCTTACTGCCTTACTGCCTCAATTTCTTTGACTGTAAAATGGGGATAATAATGGCTTCTACCTCCCAGGGTTGTGAGGATCAAGTGAGATGATAATAGTAAAGCGCTTGTCCCAGGGCCTGGCACACAGTAGGTGTCACATAAATGCTGGCTGTCATTATTTGCAGTGGAATGTGTGGATTCAGAAGGCAGTAGACTGTTCATCACTTGGAATCTTCAGGAGAAAGTGGGAGGGCTGCACATTGGATAGGCTGTAAAGAAGATTCTTATTTGTTTAGCAGACAGTTAGAATGGCTGTTTCTGAGATACTATGATTATTTAAGACCTATAGAGGGGAAGTGACTTGCACAAGTCACAAGATGCACCTGGAGCATCTACCCATAACATTGTTCATCTGTGCATTTAATAATTCCCATCCATCCCTCCCTCCATCCATCCCTCCCTCCATCCCTCCATCCATCCATCCATCCATCCATCCATCCATCCATTTGTTCATTCACCTATTTGTTAATTCATCCATTCATTTCATTAATTAATTCATTCATCAATTCATCCAGTTATTCATTCATTCATCCATCTATCCATTCATCAATCCATCCTTTTGTTCATTCATCTATTCATTGATTCATCCATCCTCCATCCATTTTTGTTCATTCATTCATCAGTCTATCCATCCATCCATTTGCTGTATTGAACTGAATTAATTCCATAAACATCTGCATTTTAAATTTGCAGAGAGAACCGTCAAAGAGCCAGAAATTGTCTGATGCTTCCTCTCCTCATTAGATTTCCTCCCTGCTCTTGGCTGTGTGTGCCAAATGCAGTTATCAGCACCCAGTGGGGTTTCCGGGGACTGGAAGCTGGACTGGAGTTCAGTTGCTTAGCATTTCAGCACTACCCTAGGGCTTCTGTTCTCTGGCCTTTCTTCCTTTTTTCTTTTGTTCTTCCCCTCACCCCAAGGTGCAGTCACATAAGAGCAAGCCTGTTCTTCAGTAAGTTACTCACACTCTCCCGTAGAGGACCAGTGTTTTCCATTTCTGGGATTGGAATAAGTTTCTTGCAGTTGTCAAACTCAGATAATTGATGAACCAAAAAAAAAACCCAACCTCACCATAGATCTATCATCAACATATTTCATTATAAAACAATAGTGCTGTGCGGAAGGAGAAAAAAAAAAACCCAAACCAGTCCTTCGATTCAACAATTCATCAAGCATTTATTAAGTATTTACTGTTTGCTAGGCACCATGCTTGGGGTTAGAGATATGTATCCACAAGGAGATTGCATTTTCCCTGGAGAATGCAACATATCCATGGATAAGCAAATAAAAAGTCTATACAAAGTCAATTTAATAGGCAGAGAATATTAATGCCTGGGATGTGAGAAGTAGGATAGGAAAGGCTCTATGTAGTAGGTAGTTCCTGAGCTACGCTTTGAAGGAGTCTAGGGATTCTATGAGGTAAGGAAGATGAGGGGATTACTTTTGTGCAAATGTACAAAGATTGGGTTTGTGGAAGAGTTGGGATTAGTTGGATGTACTGGGAGCAGGAGACCTTAATACTGGTTCCATCCCAAGTTTGCTAGGTTACTTAGATATGTTCACTCTCTCTGCAAAATGAACACTGGATAGTCTAAGATTCTTTGACTCTAATGAGGGGATGGGTCCTTAGGGCCAGAAGACCATCTGTCTGAAGACTCCCAGTGCATAGAGGGCATCTGAGGCTGTGAAAGTTGAGCTGCCTTGAGTCCTGTCCTCCTCTGCAGCCCAAGCTGAGATACTTGAAAGGAGAGTTTAGGGACCATGTGACTTGGGCACCCTCTTCAGAAACACTGGAGTACTAAGACATGAAATGAATACCTGGGTCCCATAGATGGTATGACATGTCAGAGACTTCCCTGCTGATGACCAGCAGAGAAAAGAGACAGCCCTTCCACAACCAGCCCAGTGGCTTAACTCCCCCATTCAATTCTGTATTAATTTATCAGGAGCCTCCCATGTAATGAAAGACCTTGGGCAAGTTTCTTACCAAATGAAAGGTCCTGCCCCCAAGGACCATACAGACTCCTGGGGGACAAATAAATAGAAGGGTAGCCATGGTATCTCACCGCCTCAGTGCTCAGGAGGTTCTTCTGATAAAATTCTCCTGGATACCAAATTCACAAGGACTAAGTCACAGATAATTTTTCCATCAGGATGGAGGAAGCAGCCTAGAAAGATTACCAGATCATTACCAAGAGATATATTTCCTTTGCTGGCCTTGATACCTTAACTGGCATTGGGAAGACAAGAAGCACTGAATAGATAATGAGCTTTGGGAGCTCTAAGGCTGCAGGGAGCCCTGTGCCCAGGGGCTAGGTTTTAATAAGGCCTATGGTAAATCATCATATAATAGCCATAGTTCCCTGTGGCCCTTTGGATGACCCTCCCACACCCACACAGAAGGGCCATTTGGGACACAGAAATTCTCTCCCTTCCTTGACTTTACTTTTGACTTCCCAGAATTTGCCACAGTGACTCAGCTGCCTTCTCATCCTGGGACTTCCCTCAAAAAAAGTGACACTTTTGAATATCCCTCCATCATGCCTTCTCCCACTGGTGAATTCCTTGTGGTTACCTCCCTCTTGGTGATGATCCCAGAATGGACATGCTTCATCCCCTGCCTGGCTGTTTCTGACTCTTCGGATTTGGACACTATATTGTCCTTCTCTCCTTTTCAGCTCCCTTTTGTGTGTTATCCTGCACCACTAGAATGTAAGCTCTCTGAAAGCAGACTTTTTTGCTTCTATTTGTATCTCCCGTGCTTAGGACAGTGTCTGGCACATAATAAGTATCTAATAAATCTTTCCTCCCTCCCTCCCTCCTTCCCTCCCTCTGTTCCTTCGTTCCTTCGTTCCTTTGTTCCTTCCTTCCTTCCTTCCTTCCTTCCTTCCTTCCTTCCTCTCTCCCTTCCTTCCTTCCTTCCTCTCTCCCTTCCTTCCTTTCTCCCTCCATCCCTTCCTTCATCTCTCCCTCCCTTCTTCCTTCTTTCCTTCCTTCCCTCTTTCTTTCCTCCCTCCCTCCCTTCCTCCCTCTTTCCCTTCTTTCTCCCTTCCTCCCTTCCATCCTCCCTCCCTCCCTCTCTTCTTTCCTTCTTCTTTCTTCCTCCCTCTTCCTCTAAATTCTAAAATGTCTTTTGTGTCTGACAATGTGGATTTTACACTCTGAAGTCCCTCCTAACACTGATATTCTGTATTCTAAGGTCCCTTCCAGGTTTGACATTTTATATTCCATGTTAAAAGGTCATTTCCAATTCTAGTCTTCTACAGTCTAATGTTCCTTTGAAGTCCGCGTCCTATTCCTGAGGGTTTTCCCAGCTGTGCCATTCTGAGCTCTATTTTCTAAGTCCTCTTCAAACTCTGCCTTTGATCCTAATCAGTTTGTAAGTCAAGGTGGCACACAGACTAGGTGTTCTCTCCAAGGTCCCCCCAGCTCTGACATTCCATGTTCTAAGATTCTTCTCAGCTCTGGCAGTCTATGTTCTTTGTTCTAAGCCCTCTCTCCCCTCAATCACATTTTGAGTTCTCTGTTCTACATATGCTCCCAGCTCTGGTACTCTATGACTGAGTCTCTGCCAGTTTCAACATTCTGTGTTCCAAGACCCCATTTCTAGCTTGGACTTTCTAGCATTCTAATTGGTCCTCTGAATCAAAGAGGGGGTTAGATCTAAGTGGTCTTTAAGGGCCCTCCATGCTCTGACATTCCTTGTGCTCCAAAAGCTCTCCCATTGCTAACATTCTGTGATTCTAAAGCTTCCTCTAGCCCCAGCCAAACTATCACAGGACCGAAGCTTTAGGCGAAAAAAATAGAATCCTGCCTTTCATACTCTGTGATGAAATACTAAAACATTTCAATTAAAATACAGTTGAGTTAAAGACTTTCTCCCCTCTTTTCACACCATCTGTCCTCCCATTTCTCCTCCTCTCTTTTTCTTTCCTCCATTCCTTCCCTCCTCCCCTTTTATCTTCTGTTCTCTCTAATAATGTTTCAGGGAAGAGCAGCTCCCAGAGGGACAATTAAGCCCAGTGTGGCACCGGCAAAGCCCAAAGCCCAGCAGCTGCAGCGGCAGCATATTCAAGTCAAGTGACAGCTGAGAATATGGGAGTGGTATAAATAGAATATTTAATAAGCATATTGGGGATTGGGGATTGATTTGCCCTTGATAGTAGTGACAGAGTAATGGCGAGCCTGGCTCGGAAGGAGTGTGTAAACATTGAAAGGGAAAAAAAAAGAATCTCTAATCAATTATCTGGCCATCAAAAAGGAGCCTGAGGGGCAGTTAGGTGGCACAGTGAATAGAGCACTGGCCCTGGAGTCAGGAGGGCCTGAGTTCAAATCGGAAGTCAGACACTTAACACTGTGTGACCTTGGGCAAGTCACTTAACCCCAATTAATTGCCCTGCTCTCCCCTCTCCAAAAAAGACCAAAAAAAAGTTGTCTGAGATCTTCCCCAGCTCAGACCCAGGTGTTGGGTATCCTGACTGTTCCAGGGAGATCAGAGGTGCTCTTCTAGTGCACCGTGGTGAACTAGAAACTCTTAGGGGTCCTTCTGGATGCCAAGATTCAAGGAATCCATGACTAGAGTGTTGAATCTGGAATCAAGAACCCTGGGTTCAAATCCTAATGTCAATATTTAATCATTTGTGTGAACACTGGCAGATTACCACCCTCTGTTTCAGTTATTTCAATTGCAAAGCGGGCTTCTATATACATGGAGGGGAGGGGTCCTTTCCATCAGCCAACCTATGCCCTGCTTTGTGAGGATAATAATAATAGACATTTACAAAGCATTGGATGCCACAGACATGATTATTTTTACTTTACTGATGAAGAGACTGAGGTTCAGAGAGGAGAAGAATTGATTTACCCATGATCGTACAGCTAGTAAATGCTAGAGAGAGGAAGTAAAACCAGGGGGCAGTCAAAGTCGCATATGAAGTGCCTACTAGGTACCAGGCAACTGTACCACATACTGGGCATGCTGAGCTAATACAGTAACATGTCCCTGTCCTCAGGGAGCTCCCATTCTGCTGGAGGAGAGAACAAGGACACGTGTAAGTACATGCAGGACAAATGAAGAGGACAAATATGAAGAGGACAAATGAATACATGTGAAGTGTTCTTTATAAGGCTGTGGGGGAGGGAGAGGCAGCACTTAAGGGGAGCAAGAAAGGTTTCTTCAGCTGAGGGGCACAGTGGATAGAGTGCCTGCTGGACCTGCACGTGGGGAGACCTGAGTTCAAATCCTGCCTCAAACACATATTAGCTGTGTGACCCACCCAAGTGGCTCATCCTTTGTCTTGCCTAAGTTCCTTTTCTAAAAAATGGGAAATCATGAAAACACCTACTTCTGAGGGTTGTGGTGAGGCTTGAATGAGATCCTACTTGTACACAGCTTACCTTAGCAGAGTTTAAAGTTCTATATAAATGCTTGAGTGGAGCCTTGAAGGAAGAGAAAGATTCTATGATGAGGACGGGGCATATTCCAGGACTGCACAGCTATGGGAAATGGCATTTCCAGACACTAGGTTTCTCTGTCCACTGTGGCAGGTTGCCCCTCCAATGAGCCAGTGAAGTGGGATACATAAGGGGCTTTGGGACTGGAAGGTGTCTCCAGAGAGCCAGGGACAGCCCCCTAGTGCTGCTTCTTCTCAGCCCTGGCAAGCCCTTCTCTCTCCCTTTTTTCTGTTTCCATCTCCAACTACGTCTTCCCCCAGGATCCACCTTCAGCCTGGGAGATGCTTTCTTTCACTCCACAGCTTGCCTTCTTTCTCCCCTCCTTCAGAAGTTCCCCAGCTTTGGGTGAACTCTAGAGGAAGTGAGGTGCAAACACCGGCTCCCTCTCCAGGAGAAAGAGCCTCTGAGTTCCCATATGGCCAATGTTTCAAAGTGAGGGTATTCTTTGAACCCAGAAAAGACACTTACCCAAGTTTGCTTTGAGGGGGATGAAAATTGTGTCAAGATCAGGTATTTCCCAGCTCATCAGATGGTTCTTATTGGGTGTGCTGATAGTTAGATGTAACATTTGAGAGTGCCATCATCTGGGCTGCATTGTCACTGGGGGATCAGCCAGAGGACCAGGGAATAAGTATGTGAACTGGGTGGGCTCTACAGTGAGCTTCCATAAGACTCACTTTTCTCATTCAATTCAATAAGCATTTATTAAATGCCCATGAGGTACCAGTTACCGGCCCCAACCAATTATCTCAACATCTTTGGACATTTGTCTCCATGTTGAATTCTATGAGCAGGTTTGAAGTGAACTGGGGATTCCAGGAGGTGGAGGTAAGGAGGTGAGGCATTGCAGGCATAGGAAATACAGCCTATGCCAAGACACTGAGGGAGGAGATGGGCCAGCGTATGCAGGATGCTGAAAGTAGACACATCCTTACATGAGGCAGTCTGATGGAGTGAGGAATCTGCTGCCCTGAAAATCAGAAAGACCTGACTATGTGCAGGTCATCTTGCTTTGGAAAGCCTCTGTTTCTTCATCTATAGAATGAAAATGATAATGCTAATACTAGCTGGAATTTAAACAGCTCTTTCCATACACTATCTTCTTTGACCTGCACAACAACACTGGGAAATAGGTGCTATTCCTGTGCCCACTTTACAAATGAGGAGGCTGAGGCACACAGGTTAAATGATTGGCCCAGGATCACATGGCTAGTGTCCAATATCTTGATTCCAAGTTCAGCACCATGGAGGCGCAATGCAGGGTTGTCGAGGCTCAAAGGAGAGCAATGATGAAAACATCACGGTACCTAAAAACATCACTTATTAAGGTGGGCTTATAGTTATGTATCTATGTTAGACTGCCAGCGCTGGGAGTCTCTCACTAGAGATTAGTCAGATCTCTTTAACTTGAGGAAGAAACAAAGTACAGAAAGAGAAGAGACTTTCTTGAGGTCACTCAGCTACAGAGTCCTTTTAACTTCTCCCTTATTCTTATCCAAAGAAGCCCGGCATGAACATCCAGTGACTGTGCTTTGTTGAATCATTGATTTTCTTCTAGGACTCAGCACAGAATTCTTAAATAGAAGGCACTTAATGAATGCTTCTTGAAATGATTAAAAAATCACTGTCATGGGACTTGGGGGAGGGAAAGAAGGAAAGGCGTGGTGTATTTTCACCACCAATGTATGCATCCATTTAGGGAAGGGTGGCAACAAGCAATGGGGAGGAGTTCATGATGAGCTCGAAATGCCTTTTGAAAGTCAGCAGAAAGGTTCCCCCAAAGACAGCTTTGTAGTGAGAGGGAAAAAGGACTGATGTCAGTGGAACAAAAATGCAGAAATTCAAGCTTCGTGTTTCAGCCCACACTTCAAATCCAGGACCATACTGGGCCACTTGGCAGATCCCAAGTCATATTATGCAGCCCTTCATGAAGATAAAAATACCAAGCACAAAATCTAGTTCAGTCCATTTTTCTAAAATGACTTTCTCCTCTACAGATTCTTTGCTGGATGGTCCAGCAGCCTCTGCTTGCTCACATATCCTGGTGGGAGGAATCTTGCCTACTTTTCCCTCTTCAGGCATTCTGATCTATGTTTGGACAGTGCCCATTATTTGGAAATTCTTGCTATCTCAATGAAGAAACATAGATTCCAATTAGAATAGGAGAGAGAGACAAGCTTGCACCTTCAGTGGGGAGACCTTTGTTCTAAGTGCATTTGCTTGATGATCTGGGGCAAGGGAGAGGCATTGTGAATTCCTTGTAACTTTGAAGGCATCCCTTCCTCACCCATTTCTTTACAGTGGCTTTATCTTTGTATCGAGAGAGGGAGACATGCCTTTATAAGCTCACCTTTATGAACCTTAGAGCACTCTATAAATGCTAACTAATATACAGTCTTCTTTCCTTACGCATGGTTTCCTTGTGTTCTCATTCACCAAACTCATTCTAATTGCAATGGGAAGCAGGAAATGGAAATGTTTCATCATCTCTCATGTAGCTCCTCAGAAGAGAAGACAACAG
>JAQQSW010001432.1:0-18348 GCA_028646575.1 Pseudocheirus occidentalis
TTTAAACAAAAGCTGGATGCTTCTTGTTGGGGATTTGAAGAGGGTTCCATGGTCAGGTATGTTGGACTAATGGCCAGGTATTTGAAGACAACTATTATTTCTTCCTGAGCCTTCTCTTCTCTGGAATACACATCATCAATGCCTTTGACAGTTCTCATGTGGCATAATCTCAAGGCTCTTTGCTATCCTGGCTGCCATCCTCCTGACACTCTCCAGGTTGTCAATGGCCTTCCTAAAGTGTGGCCTCCAGAACCAAACACATAAATTCAGAAGTCTTCTGACTGTGGTGGAGTTCAGAGACAGCGTTGTCTCTCCTATCCCTGGACCATTTACACCTCTACTGAAGCTCGTATCCTTACAGAGTCGCTGGATTTGGGTACTGGTGTTCAAGGATGATTTTTTTTTCCAGGAGAAGCTTGGGTAGGTAGTTTCACAAAGCACTAGGTAGTTTCACAAAGGCAATCCAGTCCACTCTCTGCCAACTACCTAATTCTGTTCCCAGTTCAAGGTCCTTTCAGCATGTTTTATAAATTATATATATATTAGCAGACCAGCTCCATGGGCTGTCCATCCAACTGTATTTCATAATCTGATTAGGAAGTATTGTAGACAAGAGAGAGACAGAAAGGAGAGTGAGGGACACACAGAGACAGAGAGAGAGAGAGAGACACAGAGAGAGAGAGACACAGAGAGAAAGAGATCGTTCCTGCCCTCAACAGAAAGGTCTCTTCTCTCTTTCTGGATCTTGGTTTCCCCATGGCAAAAATGGTTGAGTAAATGCTTTCCAATATCTACTCTCACTCTAACATTCTATGATTCTCAAGTCACAATACGGTGTGGGGTGTGCTAGATTTGAAGTTGATTTGAATCCCAGTGGTACTTTAAACTACTGATAGACTTTAGATAAGTCAATTAGCATAACTATTCCTTCAACTATTAAATGAGGTAATTTCACTAGATGGCTTTTAAGGGCCCTTCTGAGTCTAAATGGGTTTAGAGGCAGCTAGGTGGTGCAATGGACAGAGCGATGGGCCTAAAGTCAAGAAGACCTGTGTTCAAATCCAGCCTCAGGCACTCCCTAGCTGTATGACTCTGGGCAAGCCATGTAATTGCTATTTGTCTCAGTGTCCTCATCTGTAAAATGGGGATAATAATAATACCTACCTCCAAGTGTCAATGTGAGAAGCCAATGAGATAGTAATTGTCAAGTGTCATGGCGCCTGGCACATAGTAGGTATTTAATGAATGCCTGTTTCTTTCCTTTTTCTATGCTAAATGTATGCTTAGTGACCCCCTCTGGGCCTCTATTCTCTTATTCATAGATTTATGCTGTTGGATTAGATGAGTTTTAAGGTCATTTTTAGCCTCACATTGACGATCCTGCGCTGGCTTCCAGGAACATTAACCCTTTACACAGCAGTAGAGGATGAAGACGGTCTTGGCTCTCCCATGCACTCTGCCCCTCCCCCTTTCTCCTCCTCTCCCCACCCTCCTGCCCCTCCAGCTTCCAAAGGCTCTTGCTGAACATGTCAGACTGTCAGGCTTTCAGCCTCTGTCACATTCTGGGTTTTTAGGTTCCTGATCATTTGAGCTAAAGCTCTGTCTTCACCTTAGCCTCAGAAGCTGCCCTCCCACCCCCACTTCCACCTTACTTGTTTTATCTCTCAGTCATTGGCAACTCCCTTTCCTCAAATGTGTGATCTAATCCTTGGCCTTCTCTTTATAATACTGTTTTGTTTCTATCCTTCTTGGTTTTAGCATCAAGCTCCCTTCCCTCTCTGGATATTGGGAGCCCTACCATTGACTGCCTCCATCTCGACCACTCATCTCCTACCTAGCCAATAATGGAGAGCAGAGCCATAACTAGAGTAGGGTTACTTGGGCTTTGCCTCAAGGCATCAATATTTGGAGGGTCCTAACAGCCCTTGCACTCCTTCAGAAGCATAAAAACACTCAGCTAAGCTGAACAAGAATAATTAGTTAAAATGGAAAGCTACTAGATGGTCCTTTCTCTCCTGGGTACCCAACTGCATTTGAGATCTTCCTAATTCTCTCCCTCCTCTGAATTTTGGCACCCTAACACAGAGACCCAGTTGCCCTGCCATAGTTATAATTCTTTCTTTCAATTGGTCTTGAGTGACTGAAAATGTTTTAACACTCTTGTTTTTTCTTCCTGTTCCAAATGTCACAACCCATGAGCTCACGTTTGAGAGAAGAGCTTGGAAGGAAAAGAGAAATGATTTGAAATCCAACCTGACTCTGTTCTTTTCTGAAACTAATCAATGCAGATGGAAATCCAGAGTCCCAGGACCAGAATTCAGCACACAGAACTTAATTTTAGCTACCACAGAGCCCACAGACTTGTGAGTTGACACTGAACTTTAAATAATTCATTCCACATCATAAACAGCACAATGACTTGGACTCTGACAGGAATAGCAGCTCTCCAAAGTCACAGCTCTATGGTTTTCCTTTTTAACCTGCTCAGCTCGATAGCTTGGCCACAAGCGCTGAGTCCAGCACCTGGACTTGAGCCAATGGCAGCTCATGCTACAGAGAATATGGATGTCTTACTTTGAATGACTCAGGTCCTGTCTGGTTGAGAGGGAGGGTAGGCGTATGATTTTCTTCTTTATGTTAATCAATATAGGTAATTTTGGTATATTCATCTTCAGAATTCTACCACTCAGGGCATTTTCTCTGAAAATCGAGATGACTGTAGTTGTTCTTTGAATGAGAATGACTCTCTGGATTTGCAAAAGAATGCCATATCAGACCACACGTGGAAGATTTTGGTCAGTTCTGGTTGCCACATCTTAGAAATGGCACTTGTCAGCTGGAGAGCATCCCAAGGAAGATTGGAAGCTCTTGCCACATGAGGAATGACCAAAGAAACTAAGGATTCTTAGCCGGAAGGAGATGACACTCAAGAGATGCTGTTTTCAAGTATTAAATGTGAAATCATATAGAAGAGGGCTTGGGTTTATTCTGTTTGGTTCCAGAAGGCAAAGATAGGTGTTTAGATGAGGTCAGGAAAACTTTGTCACAATTAGAGCAGTCCAAAAGTGGAACAGGATGCTTCAGGGCATCACTGGAAGGCTTCAAGCAAAAATTGGATGGCCACCTGTTGGGGAAATTATCATACATCTTTTTCAAGTATGAGTTGGACAATATGGCCCTGGAGATTGCTTCTACTTGTAAAATTCTATTGATTTTATTGTTTGTGGCACCTGACCTCTCTATTCTGTGAATTTCCAAAGAGATAATGTCTAGTTGAGAAAGTATGTTTTGACTAATGTTATATGTTTTCTTAACCTGTATTCATTTCCTTATATTTTCATGTTTAAAAATACTTTGTGGGGTTAATGTTAATAATTCAGGTTAATCTTAAAAGTGTGTTCTTATAATCACAAAATGTTAACCTTAAGAAGTCATTGAGTCCAGAGGAGTCAAACATGCATGTAGTCCACAACACTCCAAACTGTGACTGGAACCAGATTAAAATGTCATTGGGAAATATTTAAGAAAATAAACAAATACAATAATTAATAATAAATGGACCAGAATAACAATATAATAAGATATAATAAAAATAAATATGCTACAATGTAGATAACGTTAACATTTTGGTTACATTGGTTTTCTAAGTCAGTATGCAGTCGTAGGGATACTTA
This sequence comes from Pseudocheirus occidentalis, assembly GCA_028646575.1. Classification (NCBI taxonomy): domain Eukaryota; kingdom Metazoa; phylum Chordata; class Mammalia; order Diprotodontia; family Pseudocheiridae; genus Pseudocheirus; species Pseudocheirus occidentalis. The sequence continues at coordinate 3,675 of JAQQSW010001432.1, forward strand.
GGATGGTTTGGTGGCTCCCATTTCTACTTAAGTTTGACACCACTTCCCAGCCCTCATTTTAGAGATGAAGCTAACTCACATAGTGCGTCAAATTAGGCCAAATCTCATCTCTACCCCGACTTGCCTCAATTTAGATAAACATGTATGGGATATGATAGGTCACACATGTGAAAACCAAGAAGATTGATACACATCTTCTACTGCCTCCCCCTACCCATATCTATACTTAAAGAATGACAAAAGGGATTAAAAATATGTTACAGTCTGAGGACTCTCAGAGAGAAATTCGATGAGAATATCATGTTTTCATAAGAATAAAAAAAAGAAAGTAAAGATCTGGAGACTGGAAAATAAAATCAGATGCAACTAGAAAAAATAATGTTGTTCCTTGAAATAAACACCAGTCTAAGGGCTTATTGGTGACTTGGTCATTTTAATGCTCTCAGTTAAAATGATGAACCAGTGGGAAAAAATGGAAAAAGTTTCCATTTTCTCTCTGGATTAAATATTGCTTCACAGGGAACAGAAACTTGTCTATTGCCAATGACAGAAGTTATGGTGCCTCTTACCAGTTATGGGGCATGAAGACAACTGTTGCTAGTAGCTGCCTGATTTTGCTTCATTTACTCAATAACTACTCCACATCTAGTCAGACACACCCAGGGACTGGATGCCACTACAATACTAAGTCATGTCCCCATGACCAGCATTAAGAGAATTGTACCAATGGTGTTTAAATAGCCCAAAGGGATGATTGCTGGTCATGGACAATCTATCTTCCATCCACAATCGTCTGTCTTCCCTAAGATTCTCAGACTTGACAACTGACCCTTAGGTTATAATTGCAGATCTCATTGTGTTGCTAGGACTGTAGGGTTGTGGTTTGTCCTTCATTCTCCAAGAGGACCATGGCATCAGGAAGATGATGACATGACTTGCAATTGAATTGGATTTGAGGGAGAGAGGGTTGTGCAAAGTGAGGCTGGTAGGAGGGATGGTAGGAGGGATAGTAAGAGGGTCAAGTGGGATCTTTTTCAGGGCAGGGGATGTATAATTTTGGAAATTGGCTGGTTTTCTCTTTGCCTTCTATGTGTCTTTGGGAAAGTCTCATGCGTTGGAATTTGCTGTAAGTTGTCTGAGGTCTAAGCCCAAGCTTTGCAATGATGACTATGTCACAAGATCAGGAATAGCCTATCAGAATTGTCAATCTGCATTAGTGGAAGGGGTTCATACACTGGGAGTTCCTTATACTGATGGAATCCCATCCAGAAAAATAAATTGTAATTTAAGCATAAAGTGAGAAGACTCACAGTTAAAGGCTGTTATAAAACTAGTAGATACTGGTCCAGGAATAGCACCTGTGCTTTGTTCTTACAGGGAATGGGGGCAAATTGTCTGGAGCTGATGTATTCTCCCTCAAGCATTATAGGTACTCAATAAACAATTCCATTCTATGACATTTATTGAGTACCTACAACATACATGGTACTATGCTCTACATTAGACAGGAAGTTTGTTCTAAAAATGATCCAGTATGATTTGGAGGTGGATAATACACAGCTTCCTCAAACCCATGCCCTGCCCAAAGGTCCATGCAAGTGGAAGAGAGTTAAAAGTCAGGACAATAGAAACATCTCCTCTTTCTTCCCTGCAGAGTGAGTCCAACAGCTGCAGAGAATTGCTTTTCAATAATTCCTAGAGCATTGACAGTCTCCATCAGGTACAATCTGGTGCTGGATTCTTTTTTACTTTGTCTCATTTTCTAGCAATTGCACATGTATATCATTCTCCTCAGTTAGAACGGAAGTTCCTCGAGAGCAAGAACAGTCCCTGCTCCTTCTTCTGCCTTTTACACAGGACGCCTGAAGGAGAATGGATGGGTGTGCAGTAAACACGCTTCTGCAGCCTCTCCAATGCAAAGGCTGTCTTGGTTCCTGCTTGGTGCAAAGGCAACACTGACCTTCACTTAGCCAATTTTGGCCCATCCAAATATAAGACGCTTTCAAATATAGGCCACACCCCTATAATAAGACCTATTTTGGAAGGATTTATTGGGGGAATCACTGTACATATGTGTATTATATATACATGTGTGTTTATATGTTAGTATCTCCATATACAGACATATACATATATAGACACAGACATATACACAGACATTCATAAATATTTCAGCTGGTGACAAAAAAATAACAGAAAATTGCCATATTTAAAATTACATACTACTTATTAGAAGAGATATTAAAAGTTGCACTCAGATTTTATATGTTAGATTTTGGGAAAAGAATAAACTAAATTCAAAATGATACAATATTTAAAAACATAAAAACAGATTTACATGGTGCTTAAAAATTGACAAGGCACATTACACAGTTTATCTCATTTAAGCTTCATAATAACCAATGAACCAAGCACTAATTATTTTTATAACCATTTTTCAGATGAGAAAACTGAGGATTCAATAAGTTCAGTGACTTAGCTATGACTTTTCTATGATCACATAGTGAGAAAGGATTAGGGGGGAGGTCTGTATGTTGATCTTCCTAAATTCCAAGGCTAACACTGTCTCCTCTCCTAAACCTATTTAACAGATATATTTAGCCTATTAAACAGTTCCTCCCAGGGCCCTATCTTTTTGCTCTTGCTGTTCAGTTGTATCTGACTCCTCATGACCCCATTTGGAGGTTTTCTTGGCAAATATACTGGAGCAGTTTGCCTTTTCCTTCTCCAGCACATTTTACAGGTGAGGAAACTGAGGCAAACAGGGTAAACAGACTTACCCAGGGTCACGCAGCTAGTAAGACACTCGTATGACTAGCCTATGTTCTGAACTTTTTTTAAAAAAACAAAATACTAAATAAAAATAGAGAATTAATTATCTTCCTCCTTCAGAGGAAAAACACAGGATGTTTACTATCTTGGAAAATTTCAGAAGAAAAAGGTTGGGAAAACAAGAGTCTATTCACTGAGCGAAATGATATAGTGTTGTTCTGCAGTTAAAAGCACCGCTTGCATCACCCATTCACTGAAGTCACTCCAATATTTAGGGGTGTTTGGGGGTAAAGTTTTTTCTAAATAGTTTTCCCCCAGTTGAGTCATTTTCGCCCATTAGCTGACAATTCCCCCTGTTAGTCTGAATATAAGCAGCCCAGGAACACTGGCCAGATCTCTAAAATTAGATCATTTCAGAAAGAAAAATGATATATAAATCTAATGTAAAAATAATACCAAGTTTGGGGGACATATACTAAGTATATTCTGTGTAAAAGGTGGGAATTAGTAGTTAGAGAGCCCCTGCTGGAGTCAGGGAGACCCAAGTTCAAGTCACCTCTGATAAATACTAACTTTGAGACCTTGGGAACGTTGCTTAACCTCTCAATGTCCCAGGCAACTCCCCGAAACTTGATGTTACAAATTAGCTCCCAGGCAGCATCCATAAAAGGAGTTTATTCACCTGGAGTTCCCCATAACAGAAAAAAAAACATGTACATCAATAAATATTGAGAATCCAAAGCTCATAAAACAGGGGACAGTCCCTGCCCTTAAGAGGCTTATAATGTTATGGGAGTGAGGAAGAATCCAACATGTCCACAGACAGATAAATACAATACAAGGTAAGAAAAGATGGCAGATGTAGAAGTCATACAGGTCAATCCTCTCATTTTACAGATGAGGAAACTGAGTCTCAGAGATGTTAGTAATTTCCCCAAAGTCACACATGTAACATAACAGGAGGTTATGGGAGGGAGGCAGAAAGAGAAAGATTTGAACACATGTCCCAAGACTCCAAATCCAATGTTCTTTCATGATGTACCCCGAAAATTTGAGGAGGGAGGAAATCATTTTTAGTTGTAGGGAATCAGGAATGACTTCAAAGAGGGGGTGGCATCTGTATTGGGCCTTAAAGGAAGAGAATTATTTAAAAAATGACAGATGATCAGGGACTAAGGGAGTGTGCTCTGGGAGTGGAGGGTAACTTATGGAAAATCATGGAGGGGAGAGAGTACGGAATGAGATCAGAACATTGCTAGCAGTCCAGTTGGCTAGAAGATACAGCGTTTAGCGGAGAGTGGCATGAAGGTAGATTTGAGTCAGACTGTGATGGGCCTTCAAAGTCAGCAACACACACCCAGACCAGGGTTGTCCCCTGTTCCTCCCGATGAGCTTGAGCTATGATAACTCTCAGTCTCCCATCCATCATGGAATCATACAGAATGAATAGGTCAGCATGTCGCCAAGGAGACACACCCGCTTGGGCCTCTATCTATGGAAATTTAATGAACACCTGTCCCCTAGGACAGGGACCCAAGTGGCGAAAGAGACAAAGGGATCCAGGAGAAGGTGAAGTGCATGGCAAATAATGGGACATGAAGGAAGGGTGCCAGTTCACATTAGACCAAGGACACGCACACCTCCCTAATTAAACACATGTTGATTATGCATCTCCACTGTGCTCAAGGCAGTGTTTAAGAAACTGGGCATGCAAAGGAAAAAAAAACTAAACAGCTCCTGCCCCCTTGGAAGCTTATAATTTAATGAGAGAGGATATAATATGTTCTACAAAAATAAATATCATAGGAGGTAGAATATGATAAAGACAAAGAAAAAGAGTTCTAGGGAAATGGATGAGGGAAGAAAACCTTGGCATGGACTCTCCTGTCTTGAAGCTTTGCCAAGCTCTTCTCCTGCCTAGATAATATGGGTATTGGCAAAGGTGTAATTAGGGAAAAGTGGCCAAAGTCATTGGGAGGAAGCTGTCCTATGGAGTGGAGGGAAGTAGGGTGGGGTTGAATCAGTGGAGGAAGGGGCTACCACCAAGACATGGAGAAAGCGTGGGCCAACTGGTGGCTTCATCTTCTCATTCATTATTCATGCTAAGCGGGTACTCATCTCTGTTGTTCCTAAGCTTCTGGAGGACCACAAGCAAAGCTAACACCTAAATTTGGCATTCTAGAGCAAAGGCCTAGTCATTCCTCCCTAGTTACAGCTCTTGATACTAGCTCCTATCCCCAAACCAATACATCTGTCTGCCCCCACCCCGCAATGTCAACAGGGTACCCTTCCATCTCAACTCTCCCAACCTCAGGTTTACTAAGCCTCTCCACCTGAATTTTCCTCTCAATACTGCTCAAGACATAATCAAATATTCAAGTGGTTTTGCATTTGTGTGTTAATCCAATGGTATGCTGGGGTCATTTGGACCACCACCAGAAAGCCAATTGTTAAATTTGTAGTGTGAGCATCATTTATGCCTCAGAACTCAGAATGTGGGAAATAATTCATTTGAATCCCTACTCTATTCTAATCAGCATTAATCAGCTTGATATTTTATATCAATTACATAGGGATAGTTCAATAAGATAGGTTCTTATAGTCAGTCTTTATAATAGGCCTCAAATTTTAATGTAAAGTTTACTAAATGTTTACTAACTTATGTGGCTTATTTTTGCAACCACCAGAATGCTGACAAACACATCTGCATCATGTTTTGCTCAAAGTCCATGTCCAAACCCAGCATGAATGAGATAACTTAATTCTTTGGAGAGTTTCCTGACTTATTTTTGCACTTCCGGACCGCCCTTTCTTGTCCAACATGAACAGGTGACCATCTCACGACCACTTAGTCAGGAGATGCCCCATGCTTCACCCAACCTGAGATCTCCCTGTTGGCATACCCTGTCTAACTGATGCATCATTTTTGGCCTTTGAAGCAAGGTTCATCATCCTATGGGATTCTACATTTTGTGTAACCCCTCTAGAGTATTCAAGTATCAAATCTGCTATCAAGCTTTATAAAAATGAGCCCCTGGAAGAAGGAGGCATCTCAGCTTATGAGGCAGGTCTGAGATTCACTTCATTGGAGGGGACCAAGGACCCTTCAACAAAAGCTCAGAGCTCTGCCTCAGTGGTTTTTCTTGCAAAATGGACAATTAGAATCCCCACAAGCAAATGCTACAAATCTAGGTGTGATTTATTGTTTTGTTGATTATAAGTCCAAATGTCTAGAATTAAGGAAGTGATGGATAAAATAATCATGCGATTAAACTCACAAGTACATCATGTTTTCATTTTGTTGTTGTTGTTAAACATTTACCAGTATACCCCTGGTTTTACACACACACACACATGCGCACATGCACACACATGCATACACACATGCACACACACACGCACACATGTGCACACACACATTTTAAATGTAATTATACAGGCCTTAAAAGAACTTGATGGAAAATTTTCTATAAAGGGAAAACTTTCATACAAATGAATATTATATACATTGAGCTAGTCTGGACTGGGCTAAACTGGCTGTTTTTTTCCAGTGTTCCCTAAACATGCTCCATGTTTTCCCATCTTTTCCTTTTTCGTCTACCTGTGATTTCTACCTCTCATAGCCTATCAAAGTGCCAATTATCCTTCAGGGATCAGGGTGAATTCCACTTTCTTCATGAACACTCTTCCATTTTTCTCTCCCTGAAAATGATTTATCCCTTTCCTGAACTCTTATAGAACTTTCTATCTGTGCCTCCCATTCAATTCATCACGTACTATCTCATTTGTCTTAAAGTATTAAGTCTGCCTTGTTATATTACTTTTCAAGTGGTTTTTTTGTCACCTCGACTAGATTTCAAGCTTCTTGAAGGCAAGGGCCATACATGATGTAGTTTTTTGTATGCCTAACACCTTGAACAGTCCCTTACACTTATCAGGAACTCAAAAAATAATTGTTTTTTCCTTCCCAATTTGTATTTATTTCTTAATTAACAGGCATTTACTTCCTCTTCCTTCCCTCTCCCAAACTGAAAAAGAAAAAACCCTGCAATAAATATTCATCATCAAGCAAAACTAATTCCTACACTGGCCATGAGTACATTTCCTTCCATATCTTGAACCATCACCTCTCTGTCAGGCAGTGGGCAGCATGATTCATTGTTGGTGCTATGAATCATGATTGGTCATTGTATCAATCAGAATTCTTCAGTATTTCAGAGTTGCTGGTTTGTTTGTTTTTTTTTTACATAGTCGTTTTTATATAAATCATTCTCTTGGTTTTTCTCACTTCATTCTGCATCAGTTCATATCCATCTTCCCAGGTTTCTCCAAAGCATCCCTTTTATCATTTCTCATGCCATTACATTAGTGCACAATGGTCTGTTCAGCTGTTTCCACACTGATGGGAACCCACCCCTCCCACTTTAGTTCTCAGTTCTTTGCCACTGCAAGATAGAACTGCTACAAATATGCTTTGTAAGTATGGGGCCAAGGGAGAATATGAGGAAATGCCTCCTACAGAAGCTGGAATTTGAGGTGAGTCTTGAAGGAAGTCAAGGAAGCCAGGAAGTTCAGATGGGGAGAAAAAAAATATTCCAGGCACAAGGGACAGGCAGTAAAAAGACCTGGAATTGGAGATCTAGATGGAAGAAATGGAATGTCCTGTATAAAGAATGGAAAGAAGACCAATGACACTGGATCGTGGAGTGTGTAGAGGGTAGCAAAGTATTAAAAGACTGGAAAGGGAGATTCAAGATACTTCAAATGCCAAATATTTGATCCTGGGAATAACAGGGAGCCACCAGAGTTTATTGAGCTGGGGTGGATGACATGTTTCACTTACGCTTTAGGAAAAGTACTTTGGCAGCTGAATGGAGGCTCAGAATTGCAATCATCTGGGCATGAGTTGATAGGGACCACTATGGCCTCTGTGTAAATGAAGAAAAGGGAACTTATACAAAAGCTGTGAAGGTGGGCATACGATTTGGCAACAGATTGGGGATGGAGAGTGTGAGTGAAGAGTGAAGAGTGAAGAATTACACTGAAGTTGTGAGTAGAACTATTTTTTTTCATTCCACTGCCATCTTTATTGAGGAAATTTGAAGTCCCACAGATTCAATACGTTTTATCTGTGAAGTTCAGAACACCCACTGACTATCATTGTCCTTGTCTTACAGAAAATAGAGCACAGAAAGGATATGATTTTCCTGGAGGTCACTCAGGAAGGAAAAAATGTTTTTATTTTTCTCATTTTTCTAATGATAGTTTATGTGTGGCCAATATATCCATTCTATAGACTTGATCCCATTGGAGAACACAGAATTCACATATTCTAGGACTTCATTTGCTCTGAACATTTTATTTTAGCTCTTCCCCTCTATTCCATTCCCACAGCTTGAAATCTGAATTTTTAGACTCCCTGGTCTCTTTCCTTCAAGACCCTGTACACTAGTCTCCAAAAGAAATAAATTTCTCTGTAAAGACAGACAGACAGACAGACAGAGAGACAGAGACAGAGACAGAGAGAGAGAGAGAGAGAGGGAGAGAGAGCACAAACATCTGCCAGCCAATACATCATAGCCTGTACAGACAGAACTTGTACCTTAGTTTCTTAGAAATGGCCAAGTTCAAGGAGTCAGTGCCTGTGGACTGATGATAAAAGGTGTGGCTCCCAGAAGCTTGGGGGCAGAGACAGCCCCAACAACACAGCCTAGATTATTATGACAAGTTGTAAAAATAAGAAAACGGATCATATGGTTTATACCCCAGGATCCCTTATACCCTCAGGGGGGGAACGGATGAAATGACTTAAAAACATGGTAAATCCAAGTAAGTGATCCATCACCTCCACAAATCCTTCCCTCCTGGCTTCTAATCTCATACAGATGTGGGGAGAATATTGGAGATTGGCTTCTGATACTTGGACCTTCCTTAAAGCAAAACAGAATTTAATGTTTTTTACTTTCTGCCACCTACTGGCAAGTTGAGATGCTTAAACTGGACATTGGGTAATGCCCCCAACCAGCTCAGGTTGATTGCCCTCTGTCCTGGGTGCCCACCGTCTGTAGAAATTAAGAAGTACATCACTGGTTCTTATAGAGCAGAGCTTACTTAGCTGGGAGAGGAGACTTGAGTTATATGGAAAAGTGAATTGAGTCTCTTCTTGCTAAAACAATACTCTTATCACCATCCCATCCCTGGTAGGCTTGGGCACCAAGAAAACTTCCCTGACTTTGGATCCTCTTTGCTCATGGTGTAAAATATTCCATGGGATGGAATATTCTGGGCTGGGATTTCAGGGTTTTTGGCTATAGATGCTGAGCTAGTTATGTGTGTGAGCTTGGGAAAGTGTGTATTTGACTTTTATATCACACCAGACTCTGGTCAGAGCCACTGGGAGCCTAGAAGCCCTTCTTGGTGTAATGTTAGAAGGCAGATTTTTTTTCTGGACTGCACCAAATGAACCTGAATATTGATTCATATCATGTCTGGAAAGAATTTAAAAACGTTGTTGGTGTGTGTGTGTGTGTGCACACACGTGCATGCATGCACGGTGCACGCACAGGCATGTTCTGGAAGAGAATATAAAGAGAAAGGAATGAGCACTGGTTGGGGGTTGCCACCCTGAAATTGACAGCCAGAATAGAGAGCTCTGGCTTTCAACTTTGATTATTGTCTGGGTTTGAGGTTTGAGGGTTTTTTTTTCGTTTGGTTTGGGTCTGTATGCTTTTCATCAGCATTGATACGAAAACTCCCACTAACAATCCATATTGGCAACTCACAGGGAAACTTGTAACCTAAAAATTTCCCAGGGCATTAAGTGATTATGTGACTCATTCATGGTCATGCAACTAATGTGTGTCAAATGCTGGACTTAAAGCCAGGTATTGTTGACTAGAAGACTGGTCCACTGACGGTTTACTCCATGACACTGCTCTTATTGCAGACGCCGAATCTGATCATTTTCAGCTGGAACCAGTCTTTATAAATCAAGCTCTTGGAAAAATTCTGATCTTCATCCATTCTCTCCCTGATGATCCCTGCTCAAAACTTCTACCTACCCTGGTCCCCTGTTTTGTCATTTTCAGAAAGCTGAACATCACTTCAAAGAATTGATTTAAATCTGTGCTGGGGAATAGGGCAATCACGAAGAGATAAAAGACTTTTAGCCTCATTCTGCCATAGCCTAGTAGCCCCTCAGGTTTATGACTTTAGATTAATCACTCTTTAAAGAGTGTACCTGTGAGTGTGAAATTTGAATCCCGAAGAAAGCAGAAGAGAAAAGTTTTGGAAATGTGGTTGAATCACTAGACATGAAGGTGTCATTTATACCAAGGCAGAAAAATAGCGGCAAAGGGAGCCGGCAAAGATCAAAAAGCTGAAGGTAGCTTGGACATATGGCAAAGAGTGAAGGCCATCTGGAAAAGTGGGTTTTTGCAAGGAGGGGGAAAATAGCTGAAAAGGGAATGGGAATTTTTTTTAAAAGTAGGGTTAAGCAGCCATGTGAATGATAGAAAATAAACAGGCTTAGAACTTAAGGAACACCAGAGTGGATGATTCATCTAATAATGAACATCACTATGAGGGATTTCAAATGAGATTTATTTTGGAAGATTATTATGAATTGAGAATGGACTTTTTATTCAAAAGCATCATAGACAAGTGGAGAAAACAGTGGATTAGGAGTCAAGAGACTTGGCTTGAGTTCTCTCTCCTGTGGGACTTTGGGAAAATGTGGTCCTCAGCTTCCCCTTCTGTAAGATGAAGGATTGGGTTATCTCTAAGGTGTCAGCCCTATAAATATGGGTGTCCTTTGTTTGGAATGTCCTTTTCAAGTTGTTGGCAGAATCCAAATGCCAGATTTTGAGATATAATCATAAAAAATAAGTGACATTTTTATGATTCTTTAAGATTTGCAAAACATTTTACAAATAACTCATTTTATCCTCATAACCCCAGGGGTAGATGCTATTATTATGCCCATCTTAGAGTTGAGGAAACTGAATCAAACACAGGTCTAATGACTTACGAACGGTCACACAACTCACAAGTGTCTGAGATGGTATTTGAACTCAGATCTTCCTGAATCCAAACCCAGTATTCTATCTACCATACCTCCTAAGTGCTTTTATGTAAGCTCCTTGAAAGCAGGGGTTATTTCATTTCTGTGCCTAGACTGGTCCTAGGTACACAGCAGGAATTTAATGAATGCTTGTTGATCATTCGACATTTCCCCTTTCGATCGATTCTTGGCTACAGCACAGAGATGTAGGGAGGGGTGATAGAGAGTGTGCTGGAATTGAGGACCCTCCCTCTTGCTCTTGTTAGCTATTTGAGCATAGGCAAGTTGCTTCAGTTTTCAGGACCTTGGTCTCCTCCTTTGTCAAATGGAAGGAAAAACCTGAAGTGTGGGATAGTGGCTCCAGAGCTGGCCTATCACTCAGAAAGAGCTGTATTCAAGTCCCACACAGGACACATATCTCTGCAAACCTTAGCAAGTCACCTAATGTCTCAGTAGCCTATGCATCACTCTCCAGTGATAAATTCCAAAGAAGAAACAAGTCTGCATTGAGGAGACTTTTTTCACTAGGAGCTCCTTTACTAAAGAAATCAAAGACCTGGTAAAAATTATTATAAATAATAATTTAGTAATAATTTGGTAATATTACAGTATAATTAATAGCATAATATAATATTATAATAGTTATGTCATAACAGCCCTGTGAGTTAGGTGCTATTATTCCCAAAGTTACTAATTATAAACAATAACATGTTATAGTGACATATTACTAATCATCATATAACATGTTAATATTATTATAACATGTATGATATACAACATATTAATATAACATGATAATATTAATAATAATAATACTGGCTTCAATTGTCTCACAGGCTGTTTGTTAGGAAGAACTTTGCAAATCTAGCCATGGGTAGGGAAGGAGGCATGATTTGAGGGGTACTGCCAATTCAAATAACATCTAGTATTAGGAAAAATGCTGGATTTGGCACCATAGAATGGGGGTTCAAACCATAGCTCTGATAGCACAAGCTTCACAACATTGGGAAAAACAACCCCTCAGGACCTGTTTCCTCATTTGTAAAATGAAGAAAATGGATCCAATGATCTCTAAGAAACATCCAATGGGCAGCTAGATGCTGTGATGGATTGAGTGCTGGGCCTGAAATTAGGAAGACTCTTTTTCATGAGTTCAGATCTGGTCTCAGACACTTACTGTGTGACCCTAGGCAATCCACTTAACCTTGTTTGCCTCGGTTTCTTGAAATGAACTAGAAGAGATAACGGCAAATCACTCCAGTTTCACCACCAAGAAAACCCCAAATGGAGTCACAAGTAACAGTAGCAAAAGATCCATCCAACTCCCAGTCTATGATACCATCATCTTACATGCTTACATCTTAACTTCTGACCAGCCTGTCCCAGTGCAGTCTGAGGCTATCAGGGTGAAGGGGCTATCTTCTCAAATCTTCCATTGAAATGAATTGGTAGAAGAAGAGGTTTGGTGTATAAGACACTATCCTTGGAGAGCAAACTTGGAGTCAGAGGAAGAAGGAAGGGATGGTAAGGAGGTGTAGGAAATATGAGCCCCTTGAAGTTGGGGATGTGGCTACCACCCAGGACCCCAAAGACAGGCTTGGCCTGATTCCTAGATTTGCCCAGGCCTAAGCAGCTAGATGGATAGAGGACTGTATTGGAGTCAAGACCCGAGTTCAAATCCAGCCTCAGACACTTACTAGCTGTGTGATTCTGAGCAAATAATTCAACTTCTAGCTGCCTCAGTTTCCTGATCTGTAAAATGAAATATGATTTACAGACCTTACAGAGTTATATAAATGACAGTTATTATTATTGCTGCTTGCAAAGGAGCATTCAAACGTCAATAAAGAAACCTAAACTAAGACACTCTCATCTGGGTAACAATTCTGTCTCATATTTTTCAGAAACTGAGGTCAGAGATTTAGTGAATTATAAATTTTCAGAGATGAAAGAGACCCCCAGTTCATTTTGTCTTCCCTGTACCTAAATAAGAACCCCCTCTACAACAGTGATTCTCAACCTTCCTAATGCCGCGACCCTTTAATACAGTTCCTCATGTTGTGGTGACCCCCAACCATAAAATTATTTTTGTTACTACTTCGTAACTGTAATTTTGCTACTGTTATGAATCGTAATGTAAATATCTGATATGCAGGATGTATTTTCATTGTTACAAATTGAACATAACACACAGCTTGAGAACCGCTGCTCTGCAACATTTTGGACAAGTGGTCATTCAGCTCCTGCTAGAAGACCTCCAGAAATGGAGAATCCAGTCTTCCCAAGGCAGCCTAATCCACTTTGAGGCAGCTTTACATTAGAGGGACAAGGAAATGTAGAAAGAAAATGATTAATTCTTTTTTGCCAGGTGAATACTATTTTGAACTTGTTTTATTACCTGTTGCCTGGATTCTACCTCATTGTCGGCACCTGAAAGCTAAATCAATGATTAAGGTACTTTAGGTCAACATCTATTCAAAACCATAGCTCACGATGCTTCTTTTTGTCCAGACCCAAGCAAAAGCATTTAATTACACAGGATTTCAATATAAACAACAATGGAAAATATCTTTCTCTCTTCCTAATATAAACAAAGGTAGATATATGGTTTAAGGTGAGTAAATAAATCACTTTCCACTATTATTGTACAGATAGCATCCATAGAGCTTCATTTAGCAAAACTAGAGGGGCAGGGTAGTTAGAGCTGGTAACTTCTGTCCTGAGTTCTTGTGGCTACACACAAATTGTTGCTCTCCCAGACATCTATATGAGATGCGAGAGGAGAGAAAACTGGCAAAGTATTTCCCAGAAACTGGTAAATATTTGGAACAATTAATTATTTCACTGCTAACATTTATAAAGACATCTAACTGACCTTCCAAACATAGCTTAGAACCTGGGTAAGTTCATCAATACCGTCAGATTTACAATTCAGAAGATCATCAAAAGAAAAATGACTCAGTCTCTTAGGGGTAGAGGCCCCAGGAATTATTAATATTTAATAGTAGTATCTAAAATGAAGATAGGCCCCTATCTGTCTGGGGATGATTTTATAATCTACTGAAGTCAATTCATACATAGAATTAAATGCCACAAATTCGGTCCTAACTCTATATAGGAATTGATGTTAAAGTTATATGTTTATCAATTATTTGATCATTAAAACGATAATAGTAGCTCACATTTCTTTCAAATATCAACTCAGGCACCACCTCCTTCATGAAGTCTTCTTTGATTTTTCAGACAAGTGTAATAGATTTCCTTGAATTTCTCATGGCACTTTGCAGATGCCTCCTTTGCCCCCATCATATACTGTCTCATATATTTATTTGTGTATGTGTCATACCCTCTCCTTTTAGGCTATAAATGCCTTGAGGACAGATACTGTGCACTTTTCATCTTTGTGTAGTACCATGCAGAGTGTTCTGCATACAGTAAGTACTTAATAAATGTTTATTGACTCAAATTTACAGAGTATTTTAAAGTTTCCAAAGGGCTATTCCCACAACAATAATTTCTCTCTCCCTTCCTCCCTTCTTCCTTCTCTCTCTCTCTCTCTCTCTCTCTCTCTCTCTCTCTCTCTTTCTGTCCCTCTGTCTCCCTGTCTTTCTGTCTTGTTCTCTTTCTGTCTCTGTCTCTCCATCTCTCTCTGTCTCTCTCTGTCTCTGTCTCTCTGTCTCTCTGTCTCTCTGTCTCTGTCTCTCTGTCTCTCTTTCTCTGTCTCTCTGTCTCTGTCTCTCTCTGTCTCTCTGCCTCTCTGTCTCTCTCTCTTTCTCTCTCTCTGTCTCTCTCTCTGTCTCTCTGTCTCTCTCTGTCTCTCTCTGTCTCTCTCTGTCTCTG
>JAQQSW010001433.1:0-18343 GCA_028646575.1 Pseudocheirus occidentalis
CCCACCTCCCAGCCTTGGCTCACTGAAAGCACACCCCAGGACCACCACTCAAGACCATGATCCAGATCCAGGCCACTCAATGCAAGAGCCCTTGGCTCTGATGAATTGCGTCAGCCCCCCTGCTATCTGAAAGCCGAGGGCTCTGAAGCAGCCCAGTGGGGACCGCTGCGGCTCTCAGACATTCCTGCTGCTACAGCCACGCCTCCCACTGCTTCCTTGCCCTGGGAGCAGTTTGGCCAGACCGCTCTTCTCCTCCCCAGTTAGCAAAATCCACTGACCTTTCTCTTAGCCTTTTTTTCTTCTGGCCTGATAGATGTGGTAATTGTGCCTCCAGTGCAGCTGATCTGCCCTCCTATAGCCTCGGTTCCTGCCCAATGCCCCAGGGCTTGACCCAGCTGGGGGTTTTGGCTGAGGGTCCCAGACTGCTGCGAAGAGCCCCACCTGCTGCGCTGCCTGTAGCAACAGATGTTCTTTCTGTCTTTTGGAGAGTTTTGGGGCTTGAAAATCTGTTTAGCATCCTATTTTATGAGTTTTTTAGTGTGTTTGTGTGGGAGCTGTGGTGCTTTGCTGCTTCTATGCCGCCATCTTGGCTCCACCCAGACTATCTTTAATTACTTTTTTCATTGTATTTCTCAAGGTTTCAATGAATTAGTGGAATTTGTTAAATCTCATGAAAATGAAGAGAGATTTCATGTAAGCAAAGAATGAAAAGGGGTAAATTTAAATTGAACTTTCATCTCAATGGAAAAATCAGCTCCTAGTTAGACAGAATCAAATTTTATCACATTTTAAGATCTCTACTTTTACTCCAAATTCTTTGGTTTTCCTCAGATGTCTCTGATAACTGATACTTTCTTTTAAAAAATGGTGATTTCATCTGAATTAATCAGAGATATTATTTTTAATCCTGAAAAGCTTTTCTTGGATACCCGTCCAACTTCTCTTTTAATATTCTCATTTTATGGTGAAATCTGCAGAGACTCAGTATCTTCATGTGCAGAGTTATAGCTAGCAATTTTTTGCACGTGGGCAAACACCTTTAAATCAAATTTTTAACACAAAATCATTTGGGTTGAGGAGGGTAGAACAAGACTCTCTAGGAAGAAAAATCCATGCTGGACTAGGCTGTGGAAAGCTTACCTGATGTTTAAAATTCTTGGGATTGGGGAAATAGAAGCAGCATAGCTTTTTTTTTGTTATTTCCCATAATAACTAAGTACTATTGCTAACTTGTGTCTCAATTGTGTCTAATTTCTAAATGATAGTAAGTATTTTTTAGCATCCCCTAAATTTCAGTATCTTGGGACAAAGCTCTTGTTTCCTCCCACATAGTTACAGATTGGTTCCTGCCTAACTGGAACCTTCCATTCAGACATGTTATTTTCAGACATAATTTAATTTTCTAAACTTTCATTATACCCTGCTGGCCTTTAAAAAGATTCTCTAAGCTACCTATGACCTTGAGAAATAGGCAATAAAGTTATTTGAATGGAGTTGTTGCTAATGACTAGAAAGAGATAATTTGTAGTGCCAAACATATTTTTGTATTATGATGATGAAAGTTAATATAGATCTATACAACTGTAATGGTAGCACTTCAGGCATTAGTGACTACACTGCATGTTTAAATAACATTAATAATAATAGTTGCAATACCTAGCATTAACATAGTACTTAAAAGTTTGCAAAACACTTTATAAGTGTTATCTCTATACTAACAACACTGAACGATAGATATTGTCAGATGCTGTCATGATCTTAATATGTGTTCTATTATATTATCTATTGTTATTTAAAAGAGGTGCAATCCAAGTCGGACTTAAGTGACTTATGCAAGGTCATATGCCTCTTAAATGTCTGAGTGTAAATTTGAATTCAGATCTTCCTGATTTGAAGTCGAGTTCTCCATCCATAGTGACACCTATGTGAAAAGCATTGCATCTGGAGTCCTAGGATTGGAACCCCAAGCTAGGTTATATTTACTACATGAATTAACTTAGGAAACCACAGAATCTATATAAACCTGACTTTCCTTGTCTCTTAAGTAAAGGGGTTTGAATTGATAGTAAATGGACCTTCCTACACTAGAGACTGAATTATGTAATGGAAATAGTTGTTGTGTAATCATGATGACCTAGTAGAAATCCTTCCTATTAATCCTTTGCTACCTGCATGAGTTTGGGCAAGTTATATAATTTCTCTGAGTCTGAATATTCTCCCTCATTCAATGAGAAGGTAAGATCTAACACTCTAAATCAGCTCAACCCATGCAGATTATGATTTTAATGATTGGTTGAATCAAATATTATACATTATTTACTTACTACATGTTAGTTATGCACTAAGTTCTGGGAATGGAACTATACATGAGCACTCAAAGAGCTTTTGTTTCAAGGAGGGTGGAGAAAAACAAACAAACAAACAGTGAAGAACCTGAAGTGGAAGGAGGTGGGTGGGGACTTGACATACTTTAGAGATGTGTGGAATATTGGTGTGCATGAGTGTGTGTGTGTGTGTGTGTGTGTGTTTCTCTGTGTCAAATTTTTGATGACAAGGTAGAGGGTTTGGACTCAAGACATTTTTGGTGCCATTAAAGTACACAATCCAATTGCCATACCACTCCATCTATACATGACATAAGGATTCTGTGTCAAAGTTTTTGGGGTCAAATGTCCCTATGGATTTTTTTTTATTGAAAAAGTTGAACCATTTGGATATCAGTTGTCTTATCATTAAATAGAATGTTTTGAGCTTGCTGACTTCCAAAGTCCCTTTAAAGCTCTAAACAAGTCTTCCCATTGGCTATGACTGAGTTTACATTCTGAGATGCATGGCAAAATTTTAGTACAAGCTTCAGGAAGCTATAACTAAATGACTTCCTTTCCTCTACTGACAACTGCTGAACAGAGATTTTCAGATTCCAAAATTGCACATCAATTGCAAATTTTCCTATGAAGCTAACCCATTAGGGGTCAGTGATAAACACGTAATAGAAATCCAGCCAATATAAATTTTAGCAGTTTATACTAGCTTATGAGAGAAATATTTTTTTCAGAACCTCTAAAAAGCAAGAATTAAAGAAAATTTTCAGATTAAGAGGATGCACATAATGTTGTATTCTTTATCAAATTAATATATAACAATGCAGAAAGATGATAATGGCGACATATACACTTTTGTTTGCATTTTCTTAAAGTAAAGCCTATTCTTTATTCTGCAGCTAAATTCTAAGGCATTATGAGGAAAACACAAAAAGCCAATATTATTTTGATGAGAGAACATCTAAAGTCAGAGAGTAAGATTATAAAGAGTACTATTAAAATGTGGAACTAATCTAAGCTAGTTCAGGAAAAAAGAAAAGGTTACTCTTAAATTAGAAAGTTAGATTTCCAACTAATGAAAAGAAATTAGCACTTTCTGGCAGTGGCCACTTCATTTAAAGCATATTAATGTAGCTTCTTTGTGCTAAGCATGATAGAATGTGATGGTTTTGGAAATTGTCTACATTACTTCTACATTCCAATGTCCAAGTGAGAGGCATTATATTTACTATTATTGTGTTTTGCAGCATTTTATCTACTCCAGCCAATGTTGCTTATTAGAAATTAAGTTTAAATTTGAAAAATATTATTTTTTAGAAGTAAGGACAAGTACAACTCTAATAGGCCTGAGTTTTATCTAGAATTTAGAGAAGAAAAGATCACAAAATGGTTTTTGTAATTAACACTAATTTTTTAGTTTACATAATTGATTTCCACGAGATTTTGAGTTACGAATTTTCTCCCCATCTTTCCCCTACCCGCCCCCACAAAGCAGCAATCTCATTGTGTACCACCTCCCCCAATCTGCTCTCTCCTATATCCTCCCCGATCACCCTTCTGGCTTAATGGGAGATCAAGATGGATCTCCCTATCCCAGTGCCTGTATATCTTATTTCCAAGTTGCATATAAATAATAATTATATATATATATATATATATATATATACATATGTATGTGTGTGTGTGTAAATTTGCATATGATTTTAGAGCTTTAAATTTTAGATTCTTTACCTTCCTCCCTTCTCACCCACCCCGCTGGAAAGACAAGCAATTCAATACAGGCTGACCATGGGTACTTATGCAGAATACCTCCACAATGGACATATTGCGTAACACTGACAACATTTCCCTCCTTTCTGTCCCAGTCTCCCTTTGTTCTCTTTTCTACTTTGTCCTTGTCAGTTTACAAAAATGTGTGCTTCGAACAACCCTCCCCCTCCCAACCTGTCCTCCCCTCTATCATCACCCCTCTCATCCCTTTCCCCCCTACTCTCCTGCAAGGCAAGATACTCAATTTGGAGTGTATGTCCTTCCCTGCCTAAGCCAAATTGAGTGAGGTAAGGTTGATCCATTCCCTTTTTGCCCTCCTGTTCTTCCCCTCCATTGTAACAGTTATCCCATTCCTCTTCTATATGAAATGATTGACCTTATTCTGTCTCTCCCTGTCTCCTCCCATTCTATTCCTCTCCCACCTCTTAATTTTACCTTTTTAAATATCATCCCTTCCTATTCAATATATCTTCTAACTTCTGTCTATGTACACATATATACAAACTCTCCCATATGTATTCATATACCCTCCTATATTGACATGTGTGTATGTTTATTTATGCCTTTATAGTACCTTCACCTATTCTCATACTGAAAAAAGTTTCATAAGTTACAATTCTCATTTTTCCATATTGGCATGTAAATAGTTCAATTTTGATATGTTCCTTATGGTTTCTTTTCCATGTTTGCCTTCTCATGCTTCTTGTATTTGAACGTCAAGGTTTCTATTCAGTTCTGTTTTTTTTTCTCAAGAATGCTTGAAGGTCCTCCACCTCATTTAATGACCATATTTTCCCCTGAAAAATTATACTCAGTTTTGCTGGGTAAGTGATTCTTAGTTTCAATCCTAGGTCCCTTGATTTCTGGAATATCATGTCCCAGGCCCTTCAGTACCTTAATGTAGAAGCTGCTAGATCTTGGGTTGTCCTGATTGTGTTTCCACAGGATTCAAATTGTTTCTTCTTGTCAGCTTGTAATATTTGCTCCTTGATATGAGAGTTCTGGAACCTGGCTCTAACATTCCTAGGAGTTTTCTTTTGGGGATCATTTTCATGAGGTGATTGGTAAATTCTTTCAAGTTCTATTTTGCCATCTGCTTCTAAAACATCTGGGCAGTTTTACTGGCAAATTTCTTGAAGGATGCTTTCTACGTTCTTTTTTTTATCATGGCATTCAGGTTCTCCAGTAATTTTTAAATTGTCTCTCTTGGATCTATTTTCCAGGTCAATGTTTTTCTCAGTAAGATGATTCACATTGCCTTCTATTTTTTCATTTGTTTCGATCTGTTTGATAGTATCTTGATTTCTCATAAAGTCATTTGCTTGCATTTGCTCCACTAATTCTGAAGGGATTATTCTCTTCAGCAAGATTTTGAGATTTTTTTCCCATCTGACACATTTGACTTTTTAATGCATTCTTCTCCATATTGGCTTTTTGAACCTCTTTTGCCATTTGAGTTAGTCTATTTTTAAAGTGTTATTTGCTTCAGTCAGGTTGTTGACTATCTTAGCATGATTTTCTTGTATTGTTCTCATTTCTTTCCCCAATTTTTCCTCCACTTCTTTTAGTTGCTTTTCAAAATCCTTCTTAAGCTCCTCTATGGCTTGTAACTAGTTTACATGTTTCTTGGAAGCTTTTGGTGTGGGAATTCTGACTGTGTTGTCTTCCTCCTATTCTGCACTTTGATCCTTTTTGTCCCCAAAAAAAGGAATCTAAAGTTGGATTGCTGACTTTTCTTTGCTTCCTTTGCCTGCTCATATTGCCAGTCAGTTATTTGACTTTTTGGCTCAGTAGAACTCTGATTTCAGATGGGAGAGCTCTACCTCAAATCATTGAGAATTTTTCAGCTGCTGGAGCTATTAAGAGGCCACAGTCTCTGCAGTTCCCACCAGCTTTGGCTCACTGGTCATGCACCTCAAGAATACCACCGAAGACCATTATCCTGATCCAGGCCAGTTAAGGTAAGAGCCTCTGAATGGTCACTTGGCCCCCCTGCAATCTTCAGGCTGCAAGCTCTGAAGCAGCCACATGGAGGAAACTTCAGGTTCAGACTGCTTCTAGCTCTGGAGGCAGTTGGCTGGACCCTATCCCCCCAATTTAGCTGAGATCCACTGACCTTTTCCCTTTGTCCTTGGCTCTTATTGGTTGGTAATTGTGGAAACTTCCACAGCTGCAAGTGATACACTCTCCAGAAATCTCCAGCCCGGGCTTCTCCTGGACAGCCTGAGGCTAAAACCACATGGGGCTGGGCTCTCTCATGAGCCCTTTTTGTCCATCTGCAGGGCTGCCTTCTGCAGGAGCCTTGTTTCTCTGTCATTATGTGGGTTCTGTGGTGCTAAAATTCATTTAGAGTCATATATTGTTATTTGAGGTGGTTATGATGGGAGCCACAGAGTTCTCCTGCTTCTACACAGCCATCTTGACTCCTTCCCCACACAAAATGTTTCTAATTGGAAGGACAAGTAAATAAGTACCTACATATTTAAGGAATCTGTTCAAGTTCACACAACCAACAAAGCAAAGAGGTGTGTTTTAGGCCCATGGACTGAAAATCTAGTGTTTTCTCTTTTATACCAAAGGCACCATTGATATATATCAATAAAACCAGTCAACTCATATGGATTTTCAGAGGCCCCCAAATCACTAAAAAGTGGTTAATTTCATAGTGATGATCTCTCTTATTCACTAAGCTGATTCTCAGTTTACATATACCTTCTTTGCTGTTTTGAATATATTTGGACTCATTCTAAATTAGCAGAAGATATCAGAGTTTGTACTCTAGAAAAAGAGCATTTGATGGCAGAGATTCTCTCAGGCCTATAAAGTAAATAATTTTGTTTTCTTTGTTTTCTTTTCTTTTTTGAATTTCTGTAAATTCTGGGAAATTTTTAAACCAGTTGTGTGACTTTGTATTAAACAGAAACTGATTGACTGAGCCAACATTGCACGGTGGATGGAATGCAGGATTAGATTCCAGGACACCTGCTTTCTGATCTCACCTCAGATACTTACTAGAAGTCAAATTGAACAAATTGCTTACCCTCTCTGGGCCTTGGTTTCCTTATCTGTAAAATAAGACTTTTGGACAAGATTACCTAGCTAAAAGATCTTTTTAGCATGAAATTCAAGAGTCTATGGTCTATGTGTGACTCTCTGAATTCCCTTTCCAATTCAACCTTTTGACACTGTAGGAGTACTGACTGAATATTTGGCTTAATTTTCATCAATCTCTGACTGACTATTATTTGGTGAGTTAAATGGCCTTACCTCCAATTTTACTTAGTGCTATTTTTACTTGGTTTCAGACAGCTAAATCAATTGAAGTTGTTAACCTTGTTCATAAAAAAACAGACAACGATTTTTGTAGCTTCCTCTAAAATAAGTACATCCCAAAATAACAAGAACTGACTTCTAGTCAGGAGATAATTTCTTCAAGTTTGGACTTCCAGTTTATAATGGCTCAATAATCCTGAGAAAGTTACATAACCTGCCTGTGCTCCAGGCAACTCTCTGATTTTAAGTTAAAGTTAATAATCAGTAATTGTAAAAAAAATGGACTGTCAAATGGCTATGAGCCTCAAATTAGTGTTTAAAATATTTAATAATTTAAGAAATGATAGTTACTGTAATTTTTCTAAGAAGTCAAGTCAAAATTCATTCTTGTTCTTTGACTTTGAATTTGACTTTTTTTGACTTGACTTTTTTCCCTGACAACATCCCATGCACATCTAGAGTACTCTAAAACCCTTACTCGTGTCTCTCCTCCTATAAATTGTCTCCAAGAGGTTCATTCAATATATTGTATGTTTTTTAAAAATTTCTTTTGACATCTCTAAAACAACATTGTTTAGCAAGAGGGTTGTCTAAAATTTGAACTGACTTTCATTTTAACCTAAATAATTTACTGATCTTCACTCTCAAGTGAATAGTCCACCATCTTTTTGGATGGTTTACACATATAATAGCAGCCTGTATACTACTGTTGTACTACATTCCATATATGTTCAAAGATATTACATGTCACTGCATTTTACTTTTTATATTTCTTTATTTCTCCTTTTTGGAGACATCAATATTCCAAAAGAGTCAGCCATAACATAACCATTCCTTGATATTACATTACTTTGTTGTTATTTTGTCATTGTTTTCAACTGTGCTAAAGATTGCTTTCATGCAAATTTTTATTTTATTTCCCTTTGAATACATGATGCCACATAAGATTCACCAATAACCATCTAAGATACCTACTTCATTCATTGTTGAACACATTTTATGGAGGAGAAGTACCTCATCCATTCTATTAATAATTTTTGGTTACACAACATTACATAATAACTATATGGCAAAATAAAATTAGAACCCATCTATTAAGGACTTCAAGGATAAAAGACCCAGAGCTACACAATTATGCCTCTCCAAGAATTACCTAGTGGATATATAGTAGTGATTCAGCTGACACTACTAAAATAGAAACCCTACTTTAATCTAAAAAGATAACTATATCAAGGAAAATGGCATTGATTTTCTCCCCTTCCCCAGACCTTATCCATTTTACAAAATGTTTGCATTTAATTAAAATACACATCAATGGCAAAGCTAAAGGGGAAAGGGAGTCACAAAAAGTTTACACTCCAGTTGAGGACTGTGTGCAAAAGTAAGTATGAGAGCAAAAACTCTCATACAACTCTATTTGTTTGAAAAGAGTTGGGGGACGAAGTTAGTGCATAGAGGTTTTAGGCTTATATAATCCCTGGAGGCTTTTGATATAGTCAGAGACAAATTGGCAGAATCACTTCTTTTCACCAACCTAAGACTTGCTCAGAGACCAAGAATATCGGGTCTGGAAAGATTGTCCCCAAATCCCCACCTCCCAATCTATTAATTCCGTTTAAAAGAATAGGTTTATGATGTTTGACAAGTAACACTGTATTTAGCTGTTTAAATGCTCAAAAGCCAAATGTAAGGCCATCTACCAGAAATTCCAGGGAATAAAACTTTAGTAACTGGCAACTGCAAAAGCCTCTTTAAATTAATATTAATACTGTTAATCCATATTTATATTTAAACAATATATTATATATCACAATGATACTTTGGTTCTTAAAATTGTATAAATCAATGTTAATATAGTTATTATTTATTTATCTACTTTTTTGCAAAGAATTGTAATGAGAACTTCTGAAATAAAAAGGCTGTAAACAATTTATAAATACTTGTTAGATTGCATAAATCAGTTATTATTTATATGAAATTCACTTTTATTTCTAAACTTATTAAATATTATTTATTTTGAGAGGCATAGACATATTAGCTTTTATAAATATCTGACTTCATGTTCTTCAAATTATATGAGTAATTATTTAATATTGTATTACCTATCAACCCCAAAGTGGGTGATCTCTCTCATCTAGATACATATCTATGAAAGGAAAGGATTGGAGTAGATATTTGCTATTTGCTTCTAGCTCTGATCTTTGTTTTTATGATTCTTAACATCATTTTCAAGTTAATTTTATTGTTACACAGACAATCAACTGGGAATCAAAAAATGGTTTGAATTTCTTAATTCTCTGAATTATGTCAATTCAGAGAAGAAAATCAGATAAAGTATTATCTTGTTGTGTTTTGGGCATGAATGTGTGTGGATGTGTGGATGTTTGTGTATGTGTTTTGTGATAAAGAATCAGTTTATGAATAATCCACATTCGTTTTATATTTGAAGAAATGAAGGTAAGTGTCTTTCCTAATAACTGGATTTAGGTCCCTTGATTTGAGTTTATTGGTTAGTTTTGACATTTATTGATGGTGTAATGTTGGTAATATACAGAAATCTCTGTGAATCAGTTTCCTCATGCCTGAGTAGGATGGTTTCTAAGTATGTCTCCTACCCTAAATCTATTATCTTTTGATCATCTCAAACACCTGTTCAAATTGCCACCTATTTCATAATACTTCAATTATGATCTGATGAAAGTAAGTCTACCATGAAAAATTATGCCTTCCTTTCCCTGAATATGAATCTTCATGTGACTGAAGTCCTTAATATGCTATTGATTTCCCTGATGTGAACTCTTTCCTCTTGGAATCTTGATAATTGCCTGTCTTATCCCTGTTTTCATCATCTACCTGATTCTAGGACTCTGCTTGGATTAATCATCATCATCCTCAACATCATCAAATAATAATAATATGATAAAATAATCATTGATAATAATATTTTAATCCACTTCAGGTGTAAGCCTGAATGGTTGACCCAATAATAGTAATAATTATAATTAATATCTATATATTAGTTTAATACTTTCCAAGTAGTTTTACATGCTTCATTCCTTTTGTTAGTAACTAACCTCTGTCTTCTCTCCAATGTATAAACTCAAGACCCTTTGCTTGGATTCTTGATCCTGTACTTGCACAGGCTGTCCTATTCTGTCTTGACCCAAGGTTCAATTCGGACATATGTTGTTCATGTGTAGCTCCTGTGGCTGGATCCTAGCCTCTCATTACCCACTTTCTTGCCTAACCTTGGATCAGGTTACTCTTTACTTCAGTTCAAGCATTTCACAGGATTATAGGATCACATAATGTTAAGGTTATAATAAGCATTAAGGGACATTAGTCTAATCTATACTTGAGAAAGGGTATAGTCGTTGGTTTTATCTGAATCTTGAGGAATTTCATTGCCTCAGTTCTCTTATTTCTGTCTCTCTGAAGTTGACTGTGTCCCACTGTTAATTTTTCTTGCTTGAGGCAAATGTCCTTGGAATTATCTAGCAACTCCCTTGACAAGATGCTACTCCTTTCCAATGCATCCATCAAGTCTTAGAAGCTTAGAGCTCTTATCAAGGGTTTCCTAGCTAGTGAGTGTCTGAGGCACAATTGGAAACTAAGTCCTCCAATTCTTGCTGGTAAATTGAATAGAGGTGTGAATTTGGAATTAGAAAAACTTGTGTTCACATCCTACAGCAGACAGCTTAATAACTGCCTTGTCTTAGGCAAGTCACACTTCTCTCTGCCTCAATTTCCTCATCTTTAAAATGAGAGGGCCATGCTTCATGACTTCTTTCCTTCTCTGAATCTAGTGAAGTAGGAGAGAATTCCAGACATAATTTAATTACTCTGGAGGATCATCTTTTTGCACTAGATCATATGAATACATTTTGGCAAAATATTTTATTTAAATAAGAATAATACATGTCTCAATTATTATCATAAGGAAGAGAGAGGCAAGACCTTATGATCTGTTGTCAGTTTCCAAGGAGGTAAAGTAGGATACCAATAAGATGTTCTATGAGGAAATGTCAGTTAAAACAGTTATACACAATTGTATAGAATATACAACAAAAAATGTCTTGAGTATAAATTATTTTGGCATTTTATTGATCTCACTTTAGTTATGTCACAGATATTGTAAATATTGCTTAGCCTAGTACAATCCAGTCTGTGAAACAGTCAAGCAATATCAATATTTTCCAGTGTGCTTAAGACACACAACTCATTTGATTATCTAGAATCTAGTGAAACAATATGTAAATACATAACTTACATATTGTTATTTAAAATTGGTAAATCAAAATAAATTGGTAGCAAAATGTAGTAGTACCAAATACACATTTTTAAATTTGACAAGAGAGGGATTGATAAATATCTTATTTTGCCAATGAATTGAGTAATTCAAATAATGTCATAAGATAGTGTATTTAGAGCTGGAAATGAATCCAGCTTTGTCAATCCCATCATTTTATATGAGGAAAGTGGGGTAAACAGTGTATAAAGTAGGAGGATTGTATTTGAAACTATGACTTCTGAATCTAAACATCATTACTGACTTACAGCTTTCAAGAGGAATTGACTCCATAATATGTAATAAAAAAGAGGCCATTAGACATTTATGAAGAAAAAATAAAACCAGATTAGTTGCTACATTGGAGGTAAGAAGGCAAAAGAAAAAGCTCTGCTTGGAATGGATTACACTTCTAAGCTCTTTGTTTTTTATTCCCATTGTCTACCACAGAGAAATGCAAACATTTAGTACTCAGTAAATGTTTGTTCAAATGAAATATTTGATTATAGAAAAAAATAAGCAAATTTTCATAAGATCTGTGGCATTTTTCACAAAGGAGAGTAGGGGGGGATGGGGATGAGAGGTGAGATGAAGGAGGGGAAAGCAGGGTCAGGGAGAGGGTTGTTGGAAGCACACACTTCAGTAAAGGGACAGGGACAGGATAAAGAATAGAACAAGGGTGGGGGAAGGCTAGGAAAGAGAGACATATAATAAGTCTCTCACAATATGTCCACTGTGGAGATGTCCTGTGTAATTACACATGTACACACTATATTGAATTGCTTCTCCTTTCAATGGGGGTGGGTGATGAGGGAGAAACCAAAAGAATCTAGAATTTAAAGTACTACAATCAAATGTTAAAAATTTATTATTATTATTATTATTATTATTATTATTATTATCATTTATCGTTAACTACATGCAACTAGGAATTAAGATATACAGGCCCTGGGGTGGGGAGACCCACCCTGCCCTACCAGAAAGTTAGAGAGGCGTTGGAGGAGGACATAAAAGAGAGCAGATTGGGTGAGGGGCTTTACAGTGGGATCACTGTTTTGGGGTTGTGGTTATGGGAAAGATGTGGAGAAAATCTGTAACTCAAAATCTTGTGGAAATGAATGATGTAAACAAGAAAACAAATAAAATAATTAATTATTTTTAAAAAAGATCTTTGGCATTTTTTCCCTCTACACTGCCTGTGAGAAATAAAGAGGGAAAGAATAAGGTTTTTAACTAAAGTCATCTTATTTTCCTCTGAAATTGAATTTAATCAATATTTTTTTAAATGTTGGCCATCCTTGACCATGGCAGAGATAGTTTGGGCCTCAAATCTCACGCATATAATGTATTAAATAATGGTTTCCAAGCATAATAGGCCCCATTCTGCGTAAGCTGGTTTATTACCTTGGGAATAAGATCCCATATTTGTTACCTACATGATATCAGCAGTAATACTGAAACACAAAGTGTGTTTTCAAAAATTGGGGGCTGGAGCAAATGAAAAGTTTTAAAATGTTCATTTCAGTTTGGAAAGTTTCATAGATGAGCAGGTAGAAGGGATAAAGTTTCTCTCCAGTGTGTTTTGAAATGAGCTGCAAAGGAGAAGGCAAAGAGCACTGTTTCCCAGGGTGTTCAAATTAAATTCAGATTTGTTTCAGCAGGGTTTTAATAGAGTAACTGGGGTGGCAAGAACTTGGCTGAGCTGCTGTTCCCTCCACTTGTTGGCCATTCTGAGGCCTGTTTAATCCTTCCTGAGGCTCAGTGAAAATCTCTTACAGATGATCACTTTCATGGGTTAAGGATCAAACAAGCATTACTGTAATGACTAACCTTTCTTAAAATATTAAAAATCAGTCATTAGGATAGGATTAGTAGTACCATTTAGGCAGCTGCTGATTTTAAGGAAGTGATTTTGAGAAGAGATAAGTTTCTTATCTTTCCTTTTGGTTTTTTCTGTTTTCCAACTTCAGCTACTAATTTTATTTCCTAGCACATGCTAAATCTGAATTGAGTGTAGAAGCATCTTCTTTCAATAATTAAGGGAAATGTAGCATCTGGAGGTAACATCTTTGAGAGCACAGGCTAATGTGGAGTTAGGAGCACCCCAGTGCTTCTGCAGGGCAGAAACATTTTATGAGATTTTCCTTCTAGACAGGGAGTAAAGAAGGAAAAAGTGTGAATAGGAAATCAGATAAACAAATAAACAAGCTTTCTTCACTTCTCAATGTGTGTGTGTGTGTGTGTGTGTGTGTGTGTGTGATCTTCTCTGATTCTTCCAGAAGCAAGCAGTGTGTAATATGGGAGAGATTGTTGATCTTCAGGAACACGTAGGGTCCAGTTTTACTGGCTATACAGCCTAAGATGGGTTGAGTTTATGTACATTAATCAATTTCTCTGGACTTACATAATTACCTATGCAATATTAAAGATTGTGTGATCAACTTCTTACAATTTCTTAAATGGGGGGTTCCCCATCTCAACAATAAAAAAGATCATTTATATGTTATTCTCCATTCATGAATGTTATAGCACATATGAAAAGAGTATCTCCAAAGCCTACAAGAATGAGAATTACTTCCCTGAGAAGGGCATTGACCAAGAGATAGCCAGTCTATCATTTATCCATAATGGACTATGAATTTCTTCTGCAAGTATTCAGAGCTCAGTCTGGCTTCTGTCTCAGCTTCCTTTCTTTTGCTGTTTTAATGTGCATTATTATTTTTTAATAAATGTAAGTATTCACATTTAAAGGTTTCATTTGGGAATTTTTCCCAGATTTGAAGTAAATTAACTTTTTTGGTAGTATAATTAATTTGATCATGATAAAAATGCTTATATGATTATAGATGTCTAAAACTGCTTAGACAATCAAATCCATCCATCATGAGTTTTCTTATTCCCCTACTCAGCACCTCAAAGACCCTCTACATCTCTGGATATTCCCAGCTTTTTGACATTTTAAGTAATTTTTGCAGGCTTTTGTGGACATTTACTTAATATCTTATTTTACTCAAATACATGTAAAATATTTTAATATCCCTTTATTAAATGTTTGAATTTAAACCTCTCTCCCTCTCTCCTTTTTTCATTCATTGAGATGGAAATTTTATATAAGTTATACATGTGCAGTCTTACAAAACATATTTCTGTACCAGTCGTGCTGTGAAGAAAAACACAAATAAAAAAAAGAAAAAAGAAAGTAAAAAGCCATACATATCTGTGTATGTATGTATATTTCTGTATGTATATGCAAGTGTGTGTGTATGTGTGTGTTTGTGTGTGTGTGCTTTGATCTGCAATGAGATTCCATTAGTTCTTTCTCTGAAAGAAAGCATTTTTCATGTCCAGTCTTTAGAAATTGTTATGGGTCATAATGTCACTGAGAAAAGCCACAATTAATCATCATATAACATTAATGTTACTATGTATGTTTCTCTTCTGGATCTTCTCACTTCATTTTGCATCTGTTCATGTAAGTCTTTCCAGTTTTTTTTTCTGAAACTCCCTATTCATCATTTCTTATAGCACATCATCTTATAGCATAATCATATACCACAACTTCTTCAATTATTTCCCATTTGATGAGCATCCTCTGAGTATTCAATTCTTTGTCACAACAACAACAAACAAATAAGAAATTTTGTAAATATTTTGGTACATATATGTCCTTTTATTTTTTAAAGCCCCTTTGGAATACTGACCTAGTAGTTGTATTGATGCTTCAAAGAGTATGCATGATTTTATAGTCCTTTCGATATAGTCCCCAAATTACTCTACATAATGGTTGGATCAACTCACAACTCCACCAAGAGAGCATTATTTTATCAATTTCCCCACATCCTCTCCAACACATAACATTGTCCTTTTTTGTCACATTAATCAATCTAATAGGTGTCAGGTAGTACCTCAGAATTTTAATTTGTGTTTCTCTTATCAATAGTTATTTTTTGGATCATTATAGATGGGTTTTATTTCTTCATCTGAAAAATGTCTGTTCATATATTTTGATCATTAATCAATTAGGGTATGATCTGTATCATTATAATTTTACCTCAGTTATCTATATTTTTGAGGTGGAGAAAGTGGCTTTTTCTGAGATACTTGCTCTAATTTTTTCACAGTTATGTTTACTAGCTATATTTCACTCCATCCTTTTCCTCCTGTTTCTCCTATTCTCTTCTTTCACCATTTGCATCGCTAAAAGTATTTTGCTTCTGATTACCAATTCCCTCGATTTGCCCTCCCTTCATCAAGCTCTTTTCTCTTCTCTCCCCTTCCCTGTAGATAAGATAAAAGTCTTTACCCAAATGGATGTCTATGTTATTCTTTCTGTGGGTCAGTTCCTATGAGAGTATGCTTCAAATGCTACCACCTGCCTCCCATATCTTCTCCTCCTCAGTGGAAGTTCTTTTATGTCTCTATTAAGTGAGATAATTTGCTGTTCTCTATTCTCTATTCTCCCTTCTTTCTCTTTTTTTAAGCACTTAATTTTAATATTGTAAATATCATCTCATAATATCCAAATCAGGCCTTTACTCTACGTCTATATGCACGACTTCTAACTGTCCAAATAATGAGAAAGTTTGGGCAGAGGCAAAATGGTGGAGAGAAGCCAGGAAGTTGTCTGAGTTCTTCTCAGTTTCCCTCAGGAAAAAAAAATATTAAATCAATCCTCTAAATGCAATCTGAAATGACAGAACCCACAAAAAGAACAGAGTGAAGCAATTTTCCAATTTAAGATAACATAAAATAACTTCAGCAAAGGTCTGTCTCAATAGAGTGAAAGAGGAGCATAGCCCAGCATAGATGGTGTCAGTCATGAAGTCAGCAGGCTACTGGCACAGCTGTGAGGCCTCCAGCCCCAGCATAGAAGTCAAATCTCCAGCCCTGGCACAGCACGCATAACTAGACTAGACCACCCCAAGACAATGGGCAAGCCACTAGCACTTGAGGAAGTGGCAGAGAGCCAGTGACCAGACCTGTGGCCCCCAGCATAAGAAATCTGGCACAATGCCCCCTGTTCCCCAGGAGCAGAAATCAACTTTCAAAACTGAGCAAAAAGACAAAGAGTTCTGATTATAGAAATCCACAATGGTGACAGGGAAGTTTAAAATACAATCTCAGAAGAGGACAACAGAGTCAAAATGCCTGCATATGAAGCCTCAAAGAAGAACATCAATTGGTCTCATGACCAAAAAATCCTGTTCGAAGAAGCAAAAAAGTATTTTATAAATCAAGTAATAGAGGTAGAAAAACAAAAATTGAGAAAAGAAATGAGTGCTATGCTAGAGTATTATTGAAAAAAAAGACTGAACAGCTTGGGAAAGGAAGTACAAAAACTGACTGAAGAAAACAACTTTCTTTTAATTAACTGATTTTCTTATTTACTTTAAGTTTACAAGATTCAGTTCCACAATCACTTGAGTTTCAAATTTTCTCCCCTTCCTCTCCCCCCCAGCCCCCCATGGTGGTGTACAACTCTTAAAAAAATTGAATTGGCTAAATGAAAAAAAAGTACACTGAAGAAAACAACTCTTTTAAAGGTAGAATTTGCTGAATGGAATTCATCAAGCGAAAGCTAATGACTTTATGAGACAAGAAGAATCAGTCAAAAACAATCTAAATTATGAAAAAAAAGAAGGAAATGGAAAACACCCTCATCAGAAAAACTACTGACCTGGTTAAAATAGATACAGGAGAGACAATTACCTGAAAGACATGATTAAAAGAAAGACCTTGGATTGCATCTTTCAAAATTATCATGGAAAACTCCCCTGATATCCTAGAATAATAAGGTAAAATAGTCACAGAAAGAAAAAACCAATTGCCTCTTGAAAGAGATACCAAAAAGAAAATTCCAAAATTGACCAAATTCCAGAATTATCACTTCCTGGAAAAAAAAATACTGTAAGCACCTAAAATGAAACAAATCAAATCTCAAGGATCTGTAGTCAGAATTATAAAGGAGGCTGTTATGAGGCACAAATAAGATAACATATATAAAACTTTACAGAAATATCCATTAAAGTGACCTGGGTCAATTCCTTTTTTTCAGTTTTCAAACTCTATAGTATGAATTGCTTTGTGATTTCTTTTAATACCAAGTAGTGAAATGAGGAATGTTTCCAGGAATGATAACATCAATTATTTCAAAGGTGGAAAAAACGGGCAAGTTGCCACAGTAGATCAGAGTTTTGACCCTGGGGTAAAGGGGGTACATTTGTATAGGTTCAAATCTAGCCTCAGAGACTAATTAGCTATGCAACCTTGGGCAAGTCATTCAACCGTGTTTGCCTCATTTCCTCATTTGTAACAAGAGTTGGAGAAGGAAATGTCAAATCACTCCTGTATCTTTGCCAAGAAAATCCCAAATGGGGTCAAGAAGAGTTTGAAACAGCTAATCATTCTCTAGGCTGTCCATTTTCTTTGCTGTCAATAAGCACACTGTAACACAATTAGATATTTCTTAGACATATTATAAAAAATGCTACATTTTAGAAAATTTTGTGGAAATATGAAAGTTAACAATTACTTGGGCTTACTCAAGCTATGTCCTTCTCATATTGAAAGTTTGCATTGTTTAGAATATTAATCCATTCTGTCACTAAGGGGCTTAAAGGAAGGACCAATGAGACTGAAGTTAGAAGACCTGGATTTATATCAGGGCTTTGTTAGTTACCATCAATTAAAA
>JAQQSW010001434.1:0-18339 GCA_028646575.1 Pseudocheirus occidentalis
CCTTTTTCAGTTGATGTGTAGCTTCTAGGCATTCTTCAAGTGTCTTGGAAGCATTTGGTGTGGGAGTTGGGACTGGGTTGTCTTCCTCCCATTCCATGCTTTGATCCTTTTTGTCCACAAAAAAGAATTCTAGAGTTTTATTGCATTTCCTATTTTGCTTCCTTTTCCTCATGTTGGCCCATCAGTTAATTGGTTGGGTTTTTTTTTTACCTCTGTGAAACTGCTTCCAGGGGGGCAAAGCTCTGTTCCAAATGGCCGAGGTTTTCCCAGCTGCCGGAGCTACTGGGGGGGTGTTGCAGGTCCCCCCAGGTTTGGCTTGCTGAAAGCACACCCCAGGACCACCACCCAAGGCCGCGATCCAGATCCAGGCTGCTCTATGCAAGAGCACTTGGCCCTGATCAATAGATTCAGCTCCCCTGTGGAGTCTGTAGGCCAGGGGCTCTGAAGCAGCCTGGTGGGGGCTGCTGCCACTGGTTCCAGTAGTTCCCCTCCCCCACTGCTTCCTTGCCCCGGGGTAGATTGGCCAAACTGCTTTTCTCCCCCAAATTCATTTTCAAAGTTTCACTTTCACTTTCACTGACCTTCTAATCCTGTTTTGCATATGTGAAGATTCCCTCAGGTGCAATAGGTCTCTGAAGTAGACTTAAGCTGCTGCTTGGGAGGCTCACTCCTCCTGGCTGCAGCTGGGATTTTTGGCTGGGCTGGTCTCTGTTTCTGTGTGAGCTGCCCCTATCCCATCCCCTTCCTCATGCCTTGGCAGATGTGGAGGTGCTGGAGGCTGTAGTTCCTCTCCTATGAAGACTGGCTGCAGCGCAGCTCTGCTTGGCTCAGCTCAGCTCAGCTTGGCTTGGCTTAGCTCAGCTCCTTCCTGCCGCCCTGGGCCTGGCTGAGATCTTGGCTTCAGGGTCTGCCAGCTTCCACTCCAGGCCTCCGCTCTGGGCCACTGCAATGAGCCCCTGCTGCCGAGCTGCCTTCAGCAAGAGATATGTTTTCTACATTTTTGTGAGTCTGAGAGTCCTAGACTTTCCTAGACTTTGTCTGGGCTCATATTTTCTAGGTGTTTAGGGTGGCAGTGTGGGAGCTGCACTTCCTTGCTGCTTCTACGCTGCCATCTTGGCTCCACCCCCTATCTGATAGTACAAGTATTAAAACCATCCTACAGAGAACAAGCTGAATTCAGAGGGTGTAAGAGAGTTGCCTGAGGTTATATAGCTACTGAGCATTGGATTTGGTTTTCATGAAGAAGGAGGAGGAAAAGAATGTAAGCTTTTAAGCTATAGGCTCTTGAGCTTGATTTTAATTCCTAGCAAAACTCTAGAATGTATTATTAAAAGGATAACTAGTGAACATTTAGAAAAGAAAGAATAATCTCAATGAGCCAGTGAAGTTTCATCAGTAAGAGATCATTTCCTTTTATTCACAGAATTCCCAAACTGGCAAATCAGAATTGTATAGCTGTAGCTTACCTATGCTCTAGTGAAGCATTTTACTAGGTCTCTCTTGAAATTCTTCTGGATTCAATGGGGAGATGAGATCCAGAGAATAATACATTTGGGTGCATTCGGAACTGGCTGAATCATTCTACCCAAAGAATATTTGATTGGACAATACCAATTTGGAAAATTCTCTCTAATAGAGTGTCCTTGAGATCTATGTTTGGCATTAGGATGTTTAAAATTTTTATCACTTACTCAAATTAAGATATAGAGAGCATAACTTCCAAATTTACAGATGATATGAAGTTGGAATGGATGCCAAATATATTGAGAGATAAAGTGCAGATCTCCCCTAAATCCAGCAGATTAGAGTTTTTACAACAAATCCCATTCGACATATAATAGGGGTTAATGTCAAATTTTAAACAAAATTTGTGCTTATACAAAATTCAAAGGCATGATGCTTGAATGTCAGGAAAAGATGAGGCCAAAGTTGGCATAGACCTGTCTCAATGCACATTGGATTTAGAAACAAAGAACTTGGGTTTGATACAAGGCTAGTAAAACTCTGTAGGCCTGTTTTCTCATATGTAAAATGAAGGGTAGGAGAAGGATGAATTAAATAGCCACTAAGGTCCCCTTCAATCCAAAACCCAAGAATACTTTAATTTCAGGTGACTTAAAAAACCTTACAAAGTGAATGAAAACTCTGACAACTACTACCAATTGGTATAGTTTTGAGGCACATATCTGGTTGCAGATTCTGCCAGTTGTTTAAAGACTAACTTAATTAAAAATGAAAAAAAGGATCACCAGGTTGGCTTCAGAAGTATGAATTATTTTAGTTATAGCAATTCTCAAAAATTATCTTTTTTAGCCATAGAGCAATTGTGATTCTAGTTGGTGGAATCACCAGCACCCGCAAAATCACAGATCCACAAAATATTTAATTATATTTTAAACTCTAAATGTACACATTATATGCAAACACACACATATATACACACACACATATATATATAATTGCTGAAAATCTCCCCAACACAGCCATAATCAAAAGTTATTATAACTAAAATAAAACAGATGTAGTGAGTGTGTTTGTCAGTAGCGCTATATAGGGTAGTCTAAAAGCAGATAGTTTCTCAGGGCAAGGTGCAGGCAGTGCATCTACTTGAGAACTGGTCACTCTCACTTATAGGAATTGGGAAGAGGGAAGATATATTCTAGAAGAGGAGACATCATAGACAGGTCTATGAAGGGAGGTGCAGATTGCGATGTAGAGAAAGCACATCTCCGACCCCAAATGCCAGTGTCCTGGGGCAAAATCTTATGGGCTAATTATGCTAATTATGACTATATGACCTATTATCCTAAATTAGGTTTGTAGAAGTCACTTGGGGATGGGAATTATATCTTATATTCTTTTTGCCTCCTTTCTTCCTCCATGCCACACATATCAAGTATTATCTGCCACAAATGGTTGGAATACAATGTATAACTTGACTTGATCATTGCACTGTTTTATTGACAAATGAAATTCTGTAAATTTTAAGGAAAAAGGAGACTTGGGGACAATGATTACAATATCTAGAGTCGTTGGTATTTTGTCAAAAGAAATGCTACATAAAGCTATGGAAACATCTTTTGTTGCAAAGAGAAGAATCATTGTTTTGCACAATATAAATTTCATCTACATATTCACAGAAACGCTGAATTTGGACTAAAGAAAAGGACTTGTCATTGACCTTTGTGATGCACCCTGTGATAATGGATCTGGTTCTGGTGGAGAGGTCTTCAATGACGCTCTTGAAAGATGATAAACAAGTTTAGAAAAGGAATGAGGCCTCTGAAACTCCTTCAAGGTTATGTGATATATATTTACAGTCCTTGAGCAAGCAACACTTCCACTGAGGAGATGGGTCAATGAAGGACTATGAGGTTGACCCACAAAGCAATGATTTAAAGTGTTCCCTGTCTGAAACTCCATTTCTGAGAGGGAAGGAGGGGGAAAATGTGTTTTTGGAGAATGGATGTGCACAGTGAGCTGAGTGGATATCATCAGCAAAGTCAAGAGGATCTGAGCTGGTTGAAAGGAAAGGGCACATATTAAATTGATAGTGATTAATTAGTTTTATGTCACTTTGGTGCTTTTAGACTTGTTCATGGTGTGATTTTCAATTATTTTAGTATTATTGGAAGAACTAAGATTAGACCATAGTTATTAGAATTAGATGAGTTACCTTATTTGCAGAGTGGGATAACCTTTGCTATTTTCCATCCCACGTGACCAGTGCCATTTGAGAGGAAAAGAGTGAAAGTATCTGAACATATACAAAGCCTGAGCAGAGGGAGAGATTTTTAAAATAGCATCTGAAAACCTATGTGATTAGAGGTGTTTTAAAATTTTTCTTTGGGGAGGAAGGTATAAAAATCTGATGATTGCTGTCATTTAACTTTGTTATATTAGAATGCAAAGAGAGATATGATATCAGGATTAATATTGCATTTTTGACCTTTGGAAAATTCTGTTGACTTGATAGGCTACGCACTCTGCAAAAGTCCCTGCAGTGGGTGGAGGTTGTGGGTGGGGAGATTGGTACCTAAATATGAGGCTTTCAAGGCTGACACTGAAAAAGACCATGAACACCATCATCATTATCGGAGGCTTAGAGTAAAGCTCTTTCATTCTCTGGATCAGTTTTCTCATTGGTAAAATGAGAAGTTTGTGAGATTTTGACTTCTTTGAGATGAGGTCACATAAATCATGTGGCAATCCCCATGAATCACAGATTTTCAAAGATAATGAGAAAAATAATAATAATAAGCATTTTCATAGGGCTTTGTGGTCTGCAAAAGCATTTTACATATGTTAACTCATTGGATACTCATAGCCACTCTCTAAGATACTGTTGAAGGTTGTTAATGGGTCCTTCAAAATTGCGATTACATGTGGACAGTATTATCCTCCCCCTTTTACAGATAAGAAAACTGAGGCTAAGCAACTTACTGAGGTGATGTAGTTAACTAGGATTTGAGGCAGAATTCAAACTCAGGTCTTTCTGATTCAGAGTCTGACATCTGATCCACTAGGCTGCCTAGCTGCCATCACTGAGGTCATTGGAGAGGATTGCACCTAAATTCTATTACCAAGTATCCCACCCTCCAGTGGTACATTGGTTGATTGGAAAGAAAAGCAGTAGGAATCTCTTTTTTAAGAAGGTGACAACCAAAGCCAAGATGGTGGAGTAAAAACAGGACCTCTGCCTGGCTCTGGCTCCTACCACCTCTAATACCTGTAAAAAAATTAAACAAATTTTAGAGCTATGGAACCCACAAGGTGACAAAGAGAAACAAATCTCCTGCTGAAGGCAGTGTGGCAGGCCTACATGAGGGGACTATTGCACAGATTTGGGAGCTGAGCACAGTCCTGTGTGAGCCACATGGTTCTGGCCCTGGGATAGCCCCAACCAGCATCAGCCAGAACAGACTTCAGGAGAGTGAATCACCAGCAGCTGTGGCAATTTCCAGACTTCTCAACCCATAAATGCCAAAAAGAAATTAAAAGGTCAGTCAGGAATTCTGTTGGAACAGGGGGATGGGAGAGCACGGTCAGGCCCCTTTCCCCAGGGTGAGAAGTGGCAGAGGTGTAACAGCTACAGCTGCTGCCATGTGGTTGCCTCCTGAGCTCCTGGCCTGCAGATTCTAGTGGGACAAGAGACCATTCAGAGAGTAATCATTCTTGCTTTAACCTGCTTGGATCTGGATCATGGTCTTGGGTGGTGGTCCTAGGGTGTATGGCCAGCATGCCAGAGCTTGGTGAACTGCAGAGAGGATGTCTTCCTAATAGCTCTGGCAGCTGTGAAAACCCCAGTGATTTGGGACATAGCTCTCTGCAATCTGGAAGCAAAGTTCTGCTGTGGCAAAGAGTTCAAAAGTCAAGTAATTGGCTGGCAAGATGAACAAGCAGAGGAAGCACAAAGAAACACCCAAATCCTTTTTTTCTGGACAAAAGGATCAAAGCATGGAATGGGAGGAAAACAACAAAGTCAGAACTCCTGCATCAAAAGCTTACAACAAAAATATTTCCTGATTACAGGCCATGGAGGAGCTCAAGAAGGATTTTGAAAATCAAGTAAGAGAAGCAGAGGAAAAATTGGGAAAAGAAATGAGAATGATACATGAAAATCATGAAAAGTGAGTCAACAGTCTGCTAAAGGAGACCCAAAACAAATACCAAAGAAAATAACACCTTAAAAAGTAGACTAACCCAAATGACAAAAGCAGCCCAAAAAGTCAATGAAGAGAATGCCTTAAAAAGCCAAATTTGCCAAATGGAAAATGAATTTTAAAAACTCACTGTAATAGTAGTGTAATTTGATCCCTTCATATTGGCAAAGCTAACATGTACTTAGAACCTAGTTTGAAATTAATTAGATCTAGCCTCTGTTAAGAGACAAAAAGTATGAACCCCTGTTGCTGACATAACAGGAAGTTGCTGATGTAACAGGAAGAGGCAGAACATGGAGGAACTAATAGATATATAAGGAGAAGCCCTAACTGGAATTTCAGATCTTCTTGGAGCCAGGTTCTGGAGGCTGAGGAAGAGAGGCTCAGGTTAGAGAGAATGATTTTTGTTTTGATAACCTGGATGAAGTGATTTTGATTTTGGGAACCAGCTGAAACTTCTGCTGAGTCTGAGGGCCAACTGGAGCTGCTGAGAAGTTGCTAAGTTGCTGTTGAGTCCAAGGGCCAGACAGAGCTACTGAGGATTTCTGATGACCAACTAGAGCTGCAGAAGACTGAAGAAGTATGACTGTGTTGGTGGTATTTTGTCTGTTTGTGGATTTGTTAAGTGTTGACTTCCAAAGGATAAAGATTGTGAAGGAATTAAGGTGGACTGGGCACTGTGAGCTTCAGTGTGAAACAAGAACTGTACAGAGAGATGGACAAGGAGCTGGGAGCTATCTGCCTTGGAACCTAGGTGACAGTTTGAGGAATCCAGGTAGGAGCTGGGACCATAGAAGGGGATCCTGGGAATCTAAGAGCCTACCTTGGGTCAAGCTGAAAGAAGACTTTTCTTGTGGTTTATTTGTTACCAAGGAGGGAATGACCTGTGTATTTTCTGATAATTGAATAGTGAATGATGACTGAATAGTGTGCCCCATGAATGGAGAACTTTGACTGTTGTATTTTGTGACCCTTAAGGGGACAAGCCTCCTTAAAGATGATGGAATGGTTGATTGAATGATTGAGTTACTAAGTGATTGATTGACTAAATGATTGTACTTTATTCAGAACTATGTGACCACTGTGGTGAAAACTATGTGGCCATTTTAGTGATAAGCTGTTGTGAATGCTGTGTTTTGATTTTCTGTGATAAGTTGTAACATTGTGAATACTGTAACTTGATTTTCTGTGAATATTTTGCTCTGATTTGTTATTGAATAAATAGAGTGTTCACTATACTGTGTAATCAGAACCTTGAAAAGCTCTTCACAGCAACATTCTTCTGGAAAGCTGCTCATGCTTAGATTTATACTCACTGAAGAGAATGATTTCTTCAAAATTAGATTGGAGCAAATGGAAGCTAATGACTTTATGAGAAACCAAGATACTATAAAACAGATCCAAACAAATGAAAAATAGAAGGTAATATGAAATGTCTCATTGGAAAAACCACTGACCTGGAAAATAGATCCAGGAGAGATAATTTTAAAAAATATTGGACTACCTGAATGCCACGATCAAAAAAAGAGCCTAGACAACATCTTTCAAGAAATTATCAAGCAAAATTTCCCTGATATTCTAGAACCAGAGGACAAAATAGAAATGGAAAGAATTCAGTGATTGTCTCTTGAAAAAGATCCCAGAAAGAAAACTAGAAATATTATAGCCAAATTCTGGAGTTCCCAGGTCAAGGAGAAAATACTGCAAGAGCAGTCAGGAAGAAACAATTTCAGTTTGATGTGGAAACACATAAGAATAACACTAGATCTAGCACCTTCTATAGTAAGGGATTGAAGGGCTTGGAATATGATATTCCAGAGATCAAAGGCTCTAGGATTAAAATCAAGAATTACCTGGCCCTGTTCTGTTCACTGCTCCACCTAGCTGCCCCTTTTCAAGCATTCTCGATGAAAAAAACAACTGAACAGAATCTGACTTTCAAATATGAGAAACAAGAGAAGCATGAGAAAGTAAACAGGGAAAAGCAATCATAAAGAACTTATTAAGGCTGAACTATTTACATTTCTACATGGAAAAATGATCATTGTAACTCAAGACTTTCCTTAGTATGAGGATAGTTGAAGGGAACATATATGTATGTATATGTATACATATACATGCATATATATGTATGCATAAATATATATATGAGTGTGTGTATATGTATGGGCACAGGATTAGTTGAATATGAAGGGATGATATCTAAAAAAATTAAGAGGTGATAGAGGAATATATTGGGAGGAGAAAGGGAGAGATAGATTAGGGTGAATTATCTCATATGAAAGAGGCAAGAGGAAACTTACAATGGAGGGGAAGAGCAGGAAGGTGAAAGAGAATGAGTCACCCTTACTCTCATTGAATTCGGTTTAAGGAGGGAATAACATATTGGGTATCTTACCCTACAGAAAAAAGGGGGAGAGAGGATAATAGGGGGGATGATAGAAGGGAGGGCAGATTGGGAGAGAGGGTAGTTAGAAGCACACATTTTTTTAAAAGGGGCAGGGTCAAAGGAGAAAATAGAATAAATGGGGTGCAGGAAAGGATGGAGGGAAATCTACTTAGTCTTTCACAATATAACAATTATGGAAATGTTTTGCATAACTACACATGTACAATGTATATTGAATTGCTTATCTTCCCAGTGGGGGTAGGTGAAGAGGGAAGAAGGGAAAAAATCTGGAAGTCAAAATTTTAAAAACAAATGTTTAAAGAAAATTGTTTTTTACATGCAACCAGGAAATAAGATATGTAGGTGGTGGGGTATAGAAACCCATTATGCCCTACTATAAATTTAGAGGGGGGATGATGGAAGATAGAAGGAGAACAGATTGGGGGGAGGGGTATTCAGTAGACTTGCTATATTGGGGTGGGGATAGGGGAAAAGTTGGGAAGAAAAGTTTGTAACTCAAAATCTTGTGGAAATGAATGGTGAAAACTAAAAATAAATAAATAAATTGGAAAAAAATTAAAAAGAGAAAGAAAAAAAAAGAAGCTGACAACCAACATGGTACCAATGGCATATCAAGAGGCAGCTAGGTAGTGCAAAGCATAGAGAACAGAATATGAATTCAGGAAGAACTGAGTTTTAATCCTGCCTTAACTACTTACTATTGCATGACCTTGGGCATGTCATTTTACTGCTTCATGCCTCAGTTTCCTTAAAAGTAAAATGGGAGTGATAATAGCATCTATCTCACATGGTCCTTATGAGGATCAAATGAGGTTAACATATAAAATACTTTCTAAACCTTAAAATATTATATAAACCACCCTAATTACCATTGATAACTATTTTATGGCACTTTCCAGTTTACAAAATACCTTACAAACATTATTTCACTTTGTCCTCACAACTACTCTGAGAGTTATCTACTATGACTATATCTGTGTATGTATGTATATGTGTGTGAGTGTGTGTGTGTGTGTGTGTGTGAGTGTGTGAATCAGAGCTAAGTGACTTGCCCAGAGTCACACAGTAAGTGTCAAATGTCAGAGGCTGGATTTGAACTCAGGTCCTCCTGACTCCAGAGTCCTGCTCTATCCATTGTGCCACCTAGCTAACATATTGGGTATCTTACCCTACAGAAAAAAGGGGGAGAGAGGATAATAGGGGGGATGATAGAAGGGAGGGCAGATTGGGAGAGAGGGTAGTTATGTTCTTTTAACAGATCAAGAAGCGAGGTAGGCCAATATTAATTGACTTGCCCAGGGTCACGTGGTAAGTGTGGGAGACTGAATTTGAACTCTGGTCTTCTTGATGCTAGGTCCAATGCTCTATCCACTGTGACAGTCAGCTGTCAGACAAAAGGATGACTCCAAATGATGCTCATCAAAACCCTTAACCTCAATATTACCTAGGGAGCCTAGGTTCTATTGTTCTATCTAGCTCTGTTGTTCACAAACTTGAATGATCTTGAGTCAATCAACTAACCCTTTTGATCCTCAGTTTCCTTTGAGATAATTTTTTGTTGTTGTTCAGTTGTTTCTATCATGCCTGACTCTTCATGATCCCATTTGCTGTTTCCTTGGCAAACATGCTGGAATAGTTTGTCATTTCCTTCTCCAGTCCATTTTACAGATGAGGAAACTGAGGCAAATAGAATTAAGTGACTTGCCCAGAATCACATAGCTAGTAAGTGTCTGAGGTCAGATTTGAACTTTCCTGACTTCAGACCCAGTATACTCTCCACAGGATCACCTAGCTGCCCTTTGAAATAATATCAGATATTTATAAAGTACTTAGCACAGTGCCTGGTATAGAGTTGGCACTTAATAAATGTTTATTGACTTCCTTTTCCCTTCCCTTAGCTGAAAATAGGGGCTAATATTCATTCTTATGCTACTTGTATCATCGGATTTTTGTGAGATCCAATTATAGAGATT
The DNA here is from genome assembly GCA_028646575.1 of Pseudocheirus occidentalis. Lineage (NCBI taxonomy): Eukaryota > Metazoa > Chordata > Mammalia > Diprotodontia > Pseudocheiridae > Pseudocheirus > Pseudocheirus occidentalis. The sequence goes on from JAQQSW010001434.1 coordinate 10,047, forward strand.
TCTCTAATGCATTATTTCTTTTAATTAGAGAAGAAGTAGCACAGCATAATGCACCAAGGGCTGACTTTGGAGTCAGCAAGACTACTTCAAGATTAGCCTCTGGTATATACCAGTTGTATGACCCTGGGTAAATCACGTTGCTCCTCAGTAACCCAGAAATCCTGAACATCAGTTGAATTGGGTGAAATTGCTCCTTTTGTTTTATTAATTTGAGGAATACCAATCTGCTGATAGATATGTGTACATGAGACCTCTCTGGGTCCCTGAAAAGCTGAATGACTCACACAGGTCACAAAGCTAGTCTGTACTAGATGCTGGTCTTGAGCCTGAGGTTTCCTGATTCCAGAGCCATTGCTTGGTTCTTCATGCTGTGCTGCCTTTGCTCTAATCAAATGAGATAACATATGGGAGAAATCCCTGTGATTATAAAATGTTATAACTATGAGCTATTATTTTTATAGGGAGATCCAGTGTTTATCACCACAGTAATGAGAGCTTTCCCTAAGTGGGATGGGCTGTCTTTGGGGATAATATAACACATTTCTCACCACCTGAGGCAATCAGACAAAGGCTCCATGATTACTTGTTGGTGAGGCTGAACACATGGTTTGGTGATTTGCATTCACCCTGTGTGAGATTTGTAAATATGTAGATATATAGAGATACGTATACACATGTATATGGTGTCTCCCTAGATAGACTGTAAACTCCTTGACTTCAGGAATTATTTCAGTTTTTACTTGGTATCCCCAGCACCCAGCATAATGCCTGGGATCTAATAGGCACTTGATAAATGCTTGTTGATTGGTTCATTGAGGTTAATTTAGACTGTCAAAAAATTTTCACTCAATGCTCATAGTGTAAAGTCTTGGACTTTGGATTCCCTTGTTTTTCCTTCACTTTCCCCTCATATCTTCTGCAAAACAACCTACGTAGAACTCAGAAAATGTCCAATTCATCAAAAGAACTATGAGGTCAGTCTCAGTAATGGCCTCTCATCATTTCTCTTGTGTGCTGGTATTTGTGCAGGATTAGCACTAGGACAGATTCCTGGACTCAGTCCCTCTAAGATCAATCCTCTAAGATCAACTCTGTGTTCCACAGTCTAGAGAATCTATTCACTCTCACCTGTACTCCTCTTCCAGTTCTCTTACACTGAAGTCATTCCCCTTACAGTCTTTCCAGGCTCTCAGAATCAATGTTCTACCATAAACACTGAGTTCCTCCCTCTCCCATCAAAGAAACCATCACCACAATGACTGTTCACTTGCTCTGGCCACAAGTGCTTGTTAGCTTTCGACCAGATTTCCTTGCTTTACCATACCTAGGTGAGTTTATAACAACTAACACCAACTCTGAGACTCCCTTAAATGGACCTGGGAAAAAGAATTGTGGAATAATTGATATGTTCTCCCTGCATGAAACTGTGTGTGTGTGTGTGTGTGTATGTGTAAGAAAAAGAGAGAGAGAGAGAGAGAAAGAGAGAGAGAGAGAGAGAGGTACTAAAGAGTGCCTTATCCTTACTCCTCCTGGGAGATTGCTTGAAGGGAATTGGCTCCAGTTCTCTGGTTGACCATTTGACACACTGTTGGTTGGATTTGCTATTTTTATACATAACTCAAGAAGTGTTATGGGCAACTAAGTGGCACAGTGGATAGAGTGCCAGCCCTGGACTCAGGAAGACTCCTCTTCTGAATTCAAATCTGGCTTCAAGCACTTACTAGTTGTGTGACTCTGGGCAAGTCACTTAACTCTGTTTGCCTCAGTTTCCTCATCTGTAAAATGAGCTGGAAAAGGGAATGGCAGAGCACTCCAGTATCTTTGCCAAGAAAACCCCAAATGGGATCATGAAGAGTTAGGCTGAACTGACCGGACAACAAAAATGTGATTTAATCTCAACCAATAACATCTTGCGTTCTATCTGGCATCATCATTTGGCCCCAAATCCTATGGTTTCTTTAAATTAGTTAAAAGTTTATCCACACACTGTGATGAGATTATTGGTTTCTTAATACTTTGTTTATTCTGTTTATTGATTAACTGATTAGTTGGTATTAAATTAAATTTAAAAATTGATTGGTATTAAATTGGTTGGTATAAAATGGGCTGGTACTAAATTAAATAAAAAAACTCCTTACATTAAAAGAATAATAGTTCAGCATTTATATAGGCTTTAAAGTCTGCAAAGAACTTTACATACATTGTCTCATTTGACCCTCAAAACAACCCTGTGAAATAAATGCCATTATTATTCCCATCTTACAGATGAAGTTCCTGAGGGCAGGTGCTTAAATGTTTTACCCAGAGTCACACAGATAGTCAAGTTTAGAGGCAGGATTGGAACTCAAGAGCCATCTGGCTCCAAGGCCAACATTCGTCCATTGCAATATACCATGCCTCCTCTCTGAAGACCTTTCCAAATTTTAGTATGTTATTCTTCACTAATACTCAGCATTTCTATGGTACTTGCTTTTTGCAGCATTAGAAGGTGTTATGACTTCTGATGAGGTTTTTTGCCGCTTGCTTAATGCAAAAAAAACCAAAACCTGGGTGTAAGTTGTTTCCCTTCCACTCTTCTTCAGGTCTACTTAGTTTTTGTTTTGTTTTTGTTTTGTTTTGTTTTGTTTTTAAACATATCTTTTTTCTTCAGTCAGAGTTCAACGATGATGGGGTTGATGAGATCTAGTTACGGTCAAAGGAAGGAGTGATACTTTTACTCTGTAGGGAGAAAGAGATCCTCTCTCATTAAAAACTAGATACTCTCTCAAAAATAATTTTAATAGCTGAAATCCAAGTAGTGATTAAATGCACATAACCCACTTTATAAACACCATTTCATTTATGCCTCTAACTTTGTGAGTTAAGTACTACTGGTGTTATTATCTCTATTCTATTATTTAAGAAACTGAGGCTCAGAGCCACATGGCTAACAAATGTCAGAAGCAGAATTTGAATCTAGGTCTCCCTAACTCTGAGTCCAGCAGTCTGGCTGCTCTCTCACTCTTGCACTTGCCTTAAAAAAAAAAACCAAAAAAAACCAGACCAAGGAGAAGAAAAGTTTCACTTTAGGAGCAGTGTATTTAAGTTTCAAAAGAGGAAGCTTAAAGATAGATGAGAAGAGGAAAGGCAGCAGGAGAAGAGAGTGGGGCAGAGAGAGTCATTAAGTACAACAGTCGAGACAGGACCTAAGTAGTCCAATGTTCTGAGCAATTTCCCTGACAGGTTTCCAGATAGAAATGTTCAAAACTGCACACAGCCGGCAGCGTCTCATAGAAAGGCCACTGGACTTCAAGTGAAGAGCCTGAGTTCCATGACTTGAGACTGTCACAAATTGTGACTCAGAGAAAGTCAATTAGGCTGAATGGGCAGCTTCTAGAAAATGGGGCTATTGACTCCTGCCCCATAGGGCAAATGAGAGCCCATGAATGCTTCGCTGTGGGCTCCTCGGGGGAAATAACCCATGCGTATGACATTCATTTTAAATACTGGACTTTTTCAACAGATGTTACCTTTGAACTAAGCCAAATAGCCTCAGAGGTTCCTTCTGTGTGAAATGTGAACATGATTTAAGCCTTTGAAAGATTTGCAAGGTGAAGCCATGACTTGCTAGCATTGCTCGGAGAGCAGTTTATTGCCGTGAACTGTCGGGGAAATGTTTAAATATAAATATTACTGAAGCTATTCTAGCCTTCCTACAAGGCCAGGGAAGCTACTGGAGCTCTGAAAGAGTGATGGAGTTGAAATCTCATATTAAGACAGTATCGAGTCTGAATATTACCTTTCAAAAACTCCATTTTCTGCCTTCAGCTTTTGGATTCCAGTTCACTTTACCTGCTTATTGATTTCCTTTCACTGGGTATCTGGATCATTGGGCTCCTGTGTCGCAAGTAGCAGAAAGAGAATGACAGAAAGTTTAGGGGAGTAAGTACAAGAGATGAGGAAAAACATTTGAGATAGCTTTGCTGACTGTATTTCTCCCATGCCCCGGTTGACTTGACCAGTCAGGGTCTTCTTGTACATTCTAATTATCTTTCCAGTTTTTTACTTCAAGGCAAGCAGTAGACATCCCATCCTTGTATATATCATTAGATAAAGGAATGGCCATGAAATCAAATAATAATGTTTTGCCCTTCTGTAATGTCTTTTCTTAAATGTCAGCCAGGCAAGTCAATAAGCATTTATCGAGCTCTTTCCATGTGGCCAGCAGAAGCTCCATAGGTTGTTGAGTTGACTTCCAGCAATGCCCTCTGAGTATTATATTAAAAGGAAGGCCTGGTTATCATCAATATATATTGATCACTCCCTAGGTCCATCTTAGGTTCACCTTGAGAAGCCCCTGTGGAAGTTCAGCAAGGAGAAAATTGGGTGCCTGCCCTCAATCAGCTCCAACTCTAAGACAAGACATTAAGGCTGATGCATGTAGAGTTAAATGATTCTCACAAATATAGAAGAAACATAACTTGGTTTAAGCAACTAGGTGGCATAGTGAGTAAAGTGCTGGAGTTTGAGGCAGGAAGATAGGCATATGAATCTTACTTCAGAACAGCTGTGTGAGCCTGGGCAAGCAGCATAGGCTCTCTTGTCTTCAGTTTCCTTATCTATAAAATGGAGGTAATAATAGCCTCTAGCTCACAGGATTGAGAGACAGCATATGTAGAGGGCTCTGCACACTTTAAAGTGCAATAAAATGCTAGCCTTTATTATTATCACCTAAATTATAGGATAAAACAGAAATGGAGGATGGAGGTTCAGCTCCCAGACTTGCCATCAATTTACTACATGACCTTAAAGTAGCTTGTTTAACTTTTCTACAATACTCATCTGTTTTCCTCCAAAAACTGAGGTGCTATCAGTCATCAATAAGGGGAAAGATCGTTTGATTTGGAATCAAAAGAGGCTCAAAACCTGGTATTGCTACTTACTAACCATGTAATTTTGGGCAAGTCATTTAAAAACCTGTGAGTCTTCCTTCTTCCATCTTTAAAACGGCAGGGTGAGGTATATGGACTTGATAATCTCTAATGTCCTTTTTAGCACTAAAACTATGATGCTAGATTATCCAGTCTCATTCTTTCATTTTATAGAATTAGTGTAGAGATTCAGTGACTTGTCCAAGGTCAAACAATCAAGACTGGACTCAGACTCAGGTTCTTTGACTACAAATCCCACTTGCTTTTCTACTATGCCATACTGCTTTCATTTAAAAAAAATTTTTTTTGAGGTGAAATTTACTTTTTAAAAACATTTATTTTATTTTCAATTCATGGGACAAAATAAGCATTTCTATAATACAGTACAATAAAAAATGATTGTGCATGAAACTACAAATCTACCATGTACAATTTGCTATTCCCTTCAAATTTAGAACAAAGTTATCATGTAACTTTCTTTTTTCCCCTTTTTTCTCTCCCCCATCCCCTGCCCTAGAGACAGTGAAAGCTACCCACTTGTTCATCCATTCCCCAATTGATGGGGGATCCCTGCAATTTCCAGTTCTTTACCATCACAAAGAGAGCTGCTATAAGGATCCCATTTACATTCAAACTTATAATTACTATTTGTGAATTTCCCTCCATCTTATTTTTACTTTCTGTCTTCTTTCTTAGCCTCTTATTACTCTATCCCTGCTGCCTTATCTTCTTCTCACACCTCATTTCACCTACCCCTCCAAGAGACTCCCTCATCCCCTCTACCCACCCCCAATCTCAATCCACAAATCCCTCCAAAAGTCCCCCTCATCTACTCCCACAACCTCACAAAATTCCAATTCATATACCCCTTTACAAGTACCCGCCTCCATCCCTTGCCAGTTTTTCCTCCTCTCTACATGTTTTGGAAGACTTCTACACCTTTCCAGATGTACACATTGTTTTCTCATTAACCCAGATGAGAGTAAATTTCTAACAATACTATCCCTCCAATCCCACCTGCTTTTTCTATATTAGTTCTTCCTTTCATGCCCCATTTGTATAATTGTTCCCTTTTACCCAGTTTTGTTTTTTAGAATTACCCCATCATGTACAACTCAGCCCATACCTTTCTGTCAAACTGCCTTAGTAATGATGACTGTTTTAAGAATACTGATAACATTTTCATACACACACATGTATTATATATATGTATACATAGATACACACACATATATGTATGTATACATATATATGTATGTATATATATTTATATAACTAAACAGTTTTGACTTTAATGAGTGCCTTGTCTTTAGTGTTAACCTTATATTTTTTCTGGATCTTTCATATAAAATTTTCCATTGAGTTCTGGTCTTTTTGTTACAAATACCTGAAAGTCTTCCATTATTATTCTTATTATTATACTATTATTTTCAGACATTGTGCTATGCAGTGGGAATACAAAGATAAAAATAGGAAAACAGTTCTTGCCCTCAAGGAGATTACATTTTACTAAGGGTAAATACAAATTTAAACAAATAAAATACAATTTGAAGAGGGAGAGAGGAGTAAAAACTAGGAGGAATCAAGAAAAGCTTCCTAGATGTGGGGTCACCTGATTTGGACCTTAAAGGGCGACATAAATTCAAAATGCAAGGGGTGCATTGTAGGCATCTGGGGCAAAGGCATGGGAATACCAAGTTTGATGAACACCAAGAAGGCAGATTTAATTGAAGAGAGCATTTATTAAGGAAAATAATTTAAAATATTCTTGGAAATGTAGACTGGACCAAAGTACTATGATAGTCATTGAGGATATGATAAATCAAATAATCCTTACCCTCAAGGAGATTCCATTCTATTTGGATACAGGATCTAGAGTTGGTGGGTTAGAATATATGTAAATTATTCATGAGTTTTAGCATTTCAGGAAGTTGTTTTCATGACTGCTTTTCTTCGTCTTCCCTTCCTAGTTGGGATCAGGTTATTTCCCCAGAATTTTCTTACGCAGTCTTTGTATCATTTGTCTCTTAGTAAAAATACTACTAAGGGCCACCCCAGTGGAGACATCGGAATGGGTTAAAAATTAGAAATGAAGAGTTAGTGATAATGACTCTTTCGAAGCATCAGACCTTCTTCTTTTCTGCAAAAGTTTTTGTGGAGAAATAGGTTAAACTTCAAGATGGCGGCGTAGAAGCAGCAAGGTCCCGCAGCTTCCACACTGCCACCCTAAACACCCAGAAAATACGAGCCCAGACAAAGTCTGGGAAAGTCTAGGACTCTCAGACTCACAAAAATATAGAAAACACATTTGTCACCTAAGGCAGCTCGGAAGCAGGGGCGCATCGCAGGTGGCCAGGAGCAGAGACCCGGAGTGAAAGCCAGGCCAGCCTGAAGCCGAGATCTCAGCCAGGCCCAGGGCGGTCGGAAGGAGTTGAGCTGAGCCGAGCGGAGCTGCGCAGCAGCCAATCTTCATAGGAGAGGAGCTACAGCCTCCAGCACCTCCATATCTGCCAAGGCGTGAGGAACGGGACAGGAGAGGGGCAGCTCACACAGAAACAGAGACCAGCCCAGCCAAAAACCCCAGCCGCAGCCAGGAGAAGTGAGCCTCCCAAGCAGCAGCTTAAGTCTACTTCAGAGATCTATTGCACCTGAGGGAATCTTCATATATGCAAACCAGGATTAGAAGGTCAGTGAAAGTGAAAGTAAAACTTTGAAAATTAATTTGGGAGAGAAAAGCAGTTTGGCCAATCTACCCCTGGGGCAAGGAAGAAGTGGGGGAGGGGAACTACTGGAACCAATGGCAGCAGCCCCCACCAGGCTGCTTCAGAGCCCCTGACCTGTGGACTCCACAGGGGGGCTGAATCTATTGATCAGGGCCAAATGCTCTTGTGTTGAGCGACCTGGATCCAGATCGTGGCCTTGGGTGGTGGTCCTGGGGTGCACTTTCAGCAAGCCAAAGCTGGGGGGACGTGCAACACCCCCCTAATAGCTCCGGCAGCTGGGAAAACCCCAGTGATTTGGAACAGAGCTTTCCCCCCTGGAAGAAGAGTTTCACAGAGCTAAAAAAAAAACAACCCAACCAATTAACTGACTGGCCAACATGAGGAAAAGGAAGCAAAACAGGAACTGCAATAAAACTCTAGAATCCTTTATTGTGGACAAAAAAGATCAAAGTATTGAATGGGAGGAAGACAACCCAGTCCCAACTCCCACACCAAAATGCTTCCAAGACACTTAAAGAATGCCTAGAAGCTATACATCAACTGAAAAAGGACTTTGAAAACCAAATAAGAGAAGAGGAGGAAAAACTGGGAAGAGAAATGAGAATGATGCAAGAAAACCATGAAAAGAGAGTCAGCAACCTGACTGAAGAAAACAACACT